>WSUD01000352.1:0-18316 GCA_019633495.1 Tulasnella sp. 427 | reverse complement strand
TCATCTGCGCAGACCAGACACTGTGAGGTCTGCGCAGACGGAGACATACCTCATCTGCGCAGACCAGACACTGTGAGGTCTGCGCAGACGAAGACATACCTCATCTGCGCAGACCGGACACTGTGAGGTCTGCGCAGACGGAGACATACCTCATCTGCGCAGACCAGACACTGTGAGGTCTGCGCAGATGGGGACATACTTCATCTGCGCAGGGAAAGAATACTCGTACTGGGATATGTGATTGTACATCCGAGTACATGCACATCCTAGGCTAATGCTACCTCTCACCCATGAATAACATATTCAGTGAAAGAACCCATATTATTCTATCCTAAGGTCTATCCTAGGCTAGCCCTCAGTTTTGAAAGTACCTATAGATATCATGCTCTGTGCTGCACACGCAATGTCCAGTAATCAAATATCAAGCTTCATTTGGTGCAAGGACGGCGGCAAGAGTTTCACCTTTGAAGGACAGCAAATCACCTTCGATGAAATCAAGGACCTAATGAAAGGCTCAATGGAAGATGCAGAAAGTGCTCTGGAGGAAGTCTTTACGGCCTTTGGCATTCCATTCAACCGGCGTATCAAACGAACAGACCTAGGTGACAACCCTTCAGAACGTGCAACAAATTTCACCTTCACCAAACACGGAACAAATGTTGTCGAGCAGAACCTGGCATTGGAGATCACCAAGGACGTTCTAGACTCTGGACGTTTTGGGCGCAGCTTCAACGGCCAAGGCTTCTGGTATCGCAAAGCAATTGAACATGCAATCAGTGTCTGCACCAAGTTCCAGAGAACTCTAGCATGCTCAATGTATTTGACAGGGGGTCAGCCACCAAGGGGAACAGAGCTCTTAGCCGCTCAAATCAGTAACACCGCAACTCGTATCCGTAATATCTTCAGTGTCAATGGTCATGCAGTCAGCATTCTCTTCCTCAATAAAACATCATACAGCGGACGTGGTGACCGGGCAGTGGCACGGGCTTACCCTAATAAGCTCACTCAAGTGATGTTCAATTACTTGATGCTTATCCGACCAGTGGAGAAAGCATTGCTTAGCCAAATTATTGATGATCGGCAGCGGCTCCAAGCCTACTCAACGTACCTCTTCTGTGGCATCAAAGGTCCACTGACAACCGATGACCTCAATGTTGGCTTCCGCACTCTCATCCCTCAACACTTTGCCAATTTCCCTCAAGGCCTCACCATTCGGGCTCTTCGCCAAATCGGTGTTTACGCTGGCCAAAAGTTTGTTGCACCACGATGTACCCAGGATCGGGTTGCAATCCTTGACCTTCAAGCTGGGCACACCTCGGACATTGCCAAGAGGTGGTACGGAGTTGAGGACAACGCACTCATGGGCAACATGGCCGACACACAGCTGGAAGCTTTTATGGAAATTTCCTTTACACACCACAAGACATTTGATCTTGATCAAGAGTCCCACCAGGTAGGCGCATGACCCACAGTGTAGTGTTAAAGATTGAGGCTAACTTTATGATCATGAAGTTCATTGATCCTAGTGCTCTTGGGCTTTTACTGCTGCCTCATAACGAGACTCCAGTGAACAGCATTGAGCAGGTGGACGGTTCTGGGCCAGACTTTACAATCATAAAACAAGCCAAATCTTCAGACCAGGCTGAGCCTGACTTCACCACCTTGCATGATTCATCCTCCATACCCAACTTTACGATCATAAAGACACCTGGCATTTCTCAGTCCAAGCCAACCCCTTCACTAGGATGTCAAGAACAAACTATTCCCATTCAATTTGCTCTTGCCAATGCTGCATCACATCCATCATCCACCCTCTCCGTCATTCTGTCCAAGCTCCAGGACATTCAGGCCAGTGTCACCGCTCTCCCTCGCACTCTTGAAGACACACATGTCAGCCACCGGCCCCATCCCCACCTACCCATTGTCTCACCTGATTTGCTCGTCGCATTGCGCCTCCAGCTCAAGAATCCGCAAGCACGCTTCAGGTCATTTGAACAGGCTGATGCCGTGTCAATTGCCTCTGAGCGTCGTCAGGATCTCCTGGCTGTCCTGCCCACTGGTGCTGGCAAAACCGAAATCTTCATGCTAAATGCATACCTGGAACGAAGATTGGGTATGACAACTGTGGTCATGGTGCCTCTCACCACCATCCGGAAACAGCATGTTGCATTGGCTCGAGAACGTGGTTTGGTTGCCCACGAGTGGCCCAGCGAGTCATATGGGGACCTGTTGGTATGCTTGTTTGAAGTAGCTGCGCTGTCAAGCTTCATGGAGGAGATGGTTGCTTTGAACCTGGCAGGTCGTCTTGGTCGGATCGTGGTGGATGAAGTACACTATCTCTTCAGCGCAGAGACAGGATTCCGGTCAATGATGACTGCCATGGGCAACCTCGCCAGCATTGGGGCATGTCTTGTTCTTCTCACCGGCACCCTGCCCCCCCAGCATGTCTCTCGCCAGCTCCAGCTGGTTGGACTGTCAAAAGCGGTCGAGGTCAGGTCTCCAACGACACGAAAAAACATCTACTACGAAGTCAGATACACCCCGATGTCCGGCAAATCCAAAAGTGGTCTGAGCCCACTGCAAGCTCAGGCTGCTCATGCCGTCCAGACATTACGTCAATACTTTGATGGCCTCGTTCCCAAAGTCACCGACTTCATTCCAAGGAAAACTGCTGTATCCGAAAGAACTGCAGTTGTTGTTTTCTTCCAATGGACCGACCTCATCGATGAAATCCACAAGCTAGAGCCACAGTGGTTGCCCCTGCATGCCAAGATGAACAACCTTCAAAAAGACCAGAACTTGGCACTTTGGGGCACCACAAACCGGATTGCGCTGGCATCATCATTGATCGGCTTGGGATTCCATCGCGATTACATTGTTCGCAGTGTGCACTGGGAAGTCCCTCGTAACATGTTGGACTTTGCCCAAGAGAGTGGCCGGGTTGCACGAGATGGACGGCTGGGATTTGCAAGTATCCTCTGGACCAGGAAACCATTCAAGCCAGTGGATGATGTATGGGGAAGAGGTATTTTGATTGATAGCCTTCAAAGTGCAGAGTGCCGTCGTTATCGGATGGACCTTTTCCTTGATGGACGTGGAACAACATGCCTCACAATGCCATCAGATGTTGTTTCATGTGACAACTGCTCATCAGCACTTGCAGGAGCGGTCAAGAGGCACAGTACCACAAAGCAGCCCACTGTGATTCCTGTAGAGCTTCAGCCACTCAAACCATCAATACGGAAAGAACAGGCAGATCTCAAGGTTGTGGTTGAAAGGCTTTCATCACAGTGCGAAGCATGCTTTGCGCTGCGAAGAGGCCAGGCACACCACAGCCACATCGGATGTCCACATGCCGCGCAAGTCAGAGGCCAGACGTCTGAAGAAATCTCACGCGCATACAAGGCATTCAAGCGCAAGTACTCAATTCCAGCAAGGCGAAACATCTGTTACCGGTGCCACTTACCACAAGATTTGCTGTGGCACATGGGTGACAAAGATGGAGACAGTGAATGCCAATATACGGACACCATGACAGCCACGCTTTTCAATGCTTTGCAGACACCTGACCTGCGAGAAGCACTCGTTGATTGGCTTCAGATGCCAGAGAACGAAATCGAGGATGCCTTTCCCGGGTGGGCAAGCCGTTTGAATGGAGAGCACATTGAAGAAACCCGGGCATTTCTCTGGATTGCACGTATTTGTGACCCGCACATTGGATAGTCCGCCATCATTGGTTGTTTTTTTTTTACCTTCTTTAATCAGATTGTCTAACCCAAGCCCTTTGGCATCACTCTAACTACTCCCTGTACTGTTTGGGAAAAATGAGGTGACTTTATGATCATAAACTTGGCACGCAAGACCTTTGGGATCACGCTAACTACTGCGTGTACTGTGTGAAAAATAATGCTGTTACTTTATGACGATAAAGTTAGCTCTATATTGGTCTCACAGAAGTTGCTAAATCAGTCAAGTAATTTTTATTCGCTTTTTTTTGTGCAGCTTCCCATCGATAAGGGACACATTCTGGCTCCGTATATTTCCGAGTGAGCAGCTTGTAAATGTGAATGGTTGAATTAGTCACAGGATGCTTCAGCATTCTTGCAGGGAAGGCGGTGGAAGACCTCACTGCCGAGATGCCCGAGCCTTGAGCGAAAGTCCGGATAGACCACCATCGTGATGTAAGTCGTGAAGTCGACGCAAGTCGAACAGCATTCAGAGTCGGCTCGCTTGCAGGCGATGATCGGTTGAAATCCGTATATGTATCGGTGAGTGCTTTGCCAAGCAGTAAAACCAGGCGCGACATCTGAATCAGGCGAGAAATCAGAGATACCGCACAGAGACAGTCACCGACAAATCAACTAAAGAAATCTCGAAGCCCAACTGCATCGCAGCGCTTACACGAGCATCCATCGACACGACCGCCATCTCAAAAAGCGTTTCATGCCACATGGTGCGTTCCCTGCGCGCTCGTTATCGGAGTCCTAGAGGTCCTAAACAATAGCTACGTGGATTTGAGAGAGCTAGCGCAAGAGCTATTGATGACCACTACGGTTCTCTCCGACAGTGACGTCGAACTGTTCCAACGACGATGAAACCCAAACGCATCGCGCCCCATTGAGCCCACAAAAAAGCAGGCCACGCAGCCGAAGTGGATTCGACCCCCCGAACATTGACGGCGCGTTCTGTTTTCGTTCTGAGAAGTTCGCCGAGCGCCACACTCAACCCAAGTCGTTTTCACGAAGACACCGAATAACGGCACGACACCCAGGAAACAGTTTGGTACGTAAAAGATTTTGTTACGTGCTTATTCTAGCGTACAAGAGCTTACTACGCACATGCAGATAGAACGTTATCTTCACAGTGAAAAAAAAAGGCCCGAGAACGACTGACCGACCAGCCAAACGACTTCGCCTCGTTCCAACGAACGCTCGGTGGGTATCAGGTGGGGTCGACGACCTTTACGATCGTGAAATCACCCCGCAGGGCTCGATCGTCGGCATGCGGGAGGGTTGCCAATCGTCGAGGCACAGCGGAGCACCTTTCGTAAAGATGAGTCCTTTCTGATCCGACACTTCTCCTCTTTTTCACGCAGCACTGACTGTTCGGCGTTAGCGCGGAGATACGTGAGATAAGAGCACGATCTCCGCAGATAACGCCAAGTCGTTCGAGGTTTTCAATTCAACATTTCAACTTCGTCCGACACAACGATGGCCGACGGAAATTCAACGCAGGCGACGACGAATCCAGGTAAGTACCTACGTTCGTTCGTGTTTTAGCTGCTCCGCTTACTCGAACCCCGTTCTCCCTAAAGGTACTCAACTCTCGGTTATTCCCGACAGCCAAGCCAACATGTTCTCTTCCGACGACTCCGACGACCTTCCCTCGATCCGTGGATCACCTCAGCCCGCCACGACGAAGCGTAAGAGGACCTCCGAGCCGTCAGCCGACGCTAGCGACGATGCACAGCCACCCGCAAAAACGAGGAAACCCGTCGCCGCCGACTTCCCGATGGACACCGACATAGCACCCCAGCCCAAGAAAAAGACGACCACGGGAGGCGTTCGTGGGGGAAGAGCGAGGAAAGCGGGAAAGGAGACGGAGACGGCAGGAACGGATGGAACGGAGGGCCAGCCAACCGCCACCGAAGGAGAGCAGCAGGCAGGAGAAGGTTCGGCAAGAAACACGTTCGAGTGGAAGGGCAAGGCGATGACTGACGACGACGTTTCCGAGGTATGTCGTTCGATTCGTTATGTTCCTACGAATTGCTAAGGGTTTGATTTCGCAGTACGTCACAAACCTTTTCCACCTTGGGCTGTTTGACGGCCGCAAGTTCGATCTCAGCAACAAAGCCAAGGACGCCCAAAAACAAGCATTCCTCGGCTACGTGCTTATCGACATCCTTGACGACTCCGGTCGGGACTGGATCACCAACGAGATTAACCCCCGGCCGGTCGATGAACATCAAGCCGAACTTCTCATCGGGAGTTTCCTCGACACCAAATGCGAACCGATGCTCAACCCACTTGTCGCGTGCATCGACTTGGAGACAGGAGAAGGAGTTTTCGTACCGCTCCAGGAAGGTCAGGCCTTCAAGTGGGAGCAGTCGCCGGGCCAGGCGATCCTCGTCAAGTCCGTCGGCGACGTATGGAGAATCGCTGGAGCTCATCGAACGTACGGCATCCGCGTGTACTTCAAACGCATAAAGGACCAGCTGGAAGAAGCCAACTCGCTCCTCGAGCAACTCCGCAAGATCGAACATCCGACGGCGAACAATCTCGTCTCAATCAAACAGACCGAAGGAGCCGTCAACAAGTTCAACCAAATCATTAGGCTCATCCAAGAGGAATGGAGGTTCTGGCCCGTAGCAGTCTATCGTCGAGGTAATTCGATTCTCTTCTCCCCACGCAATCATCTGATACTAATGTACGTGTCACCGCAGGGATCATCATGCAAGACACCCCCGCGATGAAGATGCTCCAAGGACGACTCGCCGGGAACGAACGACCTCACCAATACGAAGGAACCCACCGAGAAAACTTCCAAATGGCCTTCCACGATCCTGTCGGCGGAGTCCGATTCCTCAAGCAAGACGGTCGACGTATCTGGTATGCACGCTCGCTGCGCGAGATGTTCAGCTACTGGGTTCCTTTCACGGGACTTGCCAACGTCGACACGTTCGCCATAATGGCCAACTCCGAACGAATCGACAAACCGTGGCTCGGGGCAAGTCTTCCTTGCTTTCGGAGCCTTTGTGGCCTCAACAGTAATAACTAACACATCCTCGTAGATCTGGACGACCCTCGTCATCGCCAGTCTTCGCCGTCTCACCGAGCTCGTCACCCCGTCCGCCGAACACATCAAATCAGCGAAATCCAGCAGTTTCACATCGGCCTCGTACTTCGGCTTCGTCACGCCAGACCTCGTCAGCGACTTCGACCTCGTATACAACCGGACCATCGCCGAGTCTTTCAAAACCGGCTTCCCAATCCAACCCGACGGCTACGTCACAGTCCAGTACCGCCAAGCGTTTCTCGACTACTGCGCCTCTCTCGAAACCAAATTCACGAACGACATCAACAACCAAACCGACCTCCCGGTTGGAATGCCTGAGGACTGGTACAAGCTCAAGATTGACTTTCGGAAGATGCTCGCCACTCGAATCAAAGCCGTCATCGCCGCCGTTGAGGCATTCAACGAGAGGAAAACGCCGTTCAGCGCAGTCACCCCCTGGTTTTCGAGAAACCTAGCAGAGGCGTTCCGGGTCTTTGCGGAGCAAGTTGGGCCGGCCATGTCCATTGTGAGTCGTCTTCGGCGTTTCTTTTCCTTTTCCAATCACCTCGCCCAATTCTCGGGCGAGGTTTACGATCTTAAAGTTCGCTTTGAGGTCGCTCCACAAAGGCGTTCACTGCAAAGTTCGTTCAACGAGCTTGCATGACCGCAAGCTCTGAGCACCCGATTCGGGCGAACTTTACGATCGTAAAGTTCGTTTACCGAAGATCGGTAAAACCGATAACCACAGGGCACCACGGCCGAACTTTGGGATCGTAAAGTTCACCTCGCAAAGGACTTCCGACCAATACAAGGCGCACCGAAGGTCGTCCGACCACCGCTCCGTACATCGGCCGAACTTTACGATCTTAAAGTTCGGCCATAGAACGGCGGATGAGCGGGGGGTTTCCGAACTCCTGAACTTTACGACCATAAAGTTCACCCATTTCTCCGTTGGCTGTCGTTCGTTGACTTTCGCTGACCTCATTCAAATATAGCTTAGCGAAATTCTCGACCAGGCCTGGCGGCTCTGCCGGGCATACTCTTTCCGACCAGGGACTAAACCGAAGGGCAGCATCAACCGCAAAGACTCTGACTACCCCGATGACTCCGCCGTTGTCCTATTCCAGGCCACGCGGCGAATCAAGCGTAAGCTTCCCGAAGCTGCGGATCCTTTTGAGGTAAGTCCTCACAATGGCCGTGGGCCGGTGAAGCGTGCTGACTCTCCTTTGTCAGGACCTCTCTGCTTTTGTCGCCCACGTCACCCTTTCCCCTCTCGGTCCCTCTTTATCGCTGCGGGTCGTTAACCTCGGCCTGCGGCAAATTGACGGGCTTGAGGCTCCTCCACTCTCAGTGCCGACGATATCGTTGAAGGCCATGGATCTTTCGAGCGCGACAGGTAGCAAAAACTCGAACGAACCCACCGACGCTATCCGCCTCAAGATGGCCAACGCGTACTTTTACGACCGCATTATCCGCGCCGCCGTTGTCGAAGGGCGGAAGGATTTCAAGCCCGGAGAAGTTGAGCGACACCTCCGGCAAACTATCCCCGTCTCGTTGGACATCAAAGAGGCAATATCTTACCTGCCGACCGACTTCTCTGGATTCTTCGACGGAATCCTCGGCCAATCCTACTTTCCAAATATCGCCCATGCCATAACCGTCCAATGGAAAGACCACGTGTCCGACTTCTACTCCCTCTACAGATGGCTTCGGGCCACCCGTTCTTCCTCGCTCCAGCTTCTGGTAAACACCGTAGAATTTCAGCATGTGTGGCGGGTGTGGACTGCGATGGCGGGGTCATATGAAACATACTGCTACCACACATTCCTCGATATGCCTTCGGGTGATCCACCAGTTTGGACTCAACCTCGCCTGCAGTCATTCGCCTTAGCGTTGTCGGACACTCCATTGCCAGCATCGCTTGGCGAGGATCCACTCGACGATGAAAAGTCTTTGGCCATCAAGCGTCGCAGGGCAGCAAAGAAGTCACCTACGTTTGCTGTCGATGCCAACGGAGATTCAATCTCAGGAGAGGATGAGGCCTCTGATGACGTCGGAGTGAAAAGGCGGAAACGTACCAAGAAGGACACGGAGTCAACTGCGTCTGCATCCAAGTCAAAGCAACCAGCAACCCCTGCTCCTCCTATCGCATCCGAAGGGCCACCATCCGCATCACCTGCTGCGACTTCGTTGTCGCAACCTCTTGCTGGTGCGATGGACGTGTCTGACGCCCGCCCTCCTTGGATTACGGGACAACTGGCTGCCTATCACAGTCAGATGGTTCATGCAACAGACCCGGACATCAAAGAGTTTGCTGCCATGATGTTCACACTCTGGGCAAATACCCATTTCGGTGGTTTTTCGCTGGATCGACTCTATGCAAACCTTAATGGGAGCATGGTGAGTAAAATTATTTTTGACATTTCCATGTAAGATTAATCGAGTTTTCTAGGCAAGTTTTGTCTGCGTTGGGTGTGCCCCTGAGGTTCTTCCTTATGCACTGACCCTTCGGTGGCCATTGCTCTATGCTGTCCTCACTTCTGCCACAATCAGAACCATCAGCTACTTTCCCTCCGCCCCAGATACACTCAAGGAGGAGATGAAGGCTGCAAGCAGGGAATGGGCAGGTCTCAATCGGAGTGAACTTCCATCATGGGACATTGCCCATGACTTTGCAAACGACTTTGCTCAGACGCGCCCCAAAAAGGCAGTCTGTATTCCTTTCAACAAGGATGACCTTTGCAGCCTGCGGGTCCTGTGGCACCAGGTCATCCACCTCCCGACCTTGACAAAGCCATGGGATCCAGCAAAGCTTGGGATGGAGATGTTGGACAGGGTGAGGAAGCTAGCACCGAGCAGTGCCAAGGCTGCAAGTGGGAATCCAGCATTGGCACCAGTTACTTCGGCAGGTCCACCAGCTCCTCAAAATAAGCCCTCCTTCCCTCCTTTGCAGTTTGATGATATCATTAAGATGCCAGCTGAAGCCGAAGACAAAGATGTGGCCATGGAAGACCATCAACCTACCTCTATCACTGTAGACAGTGAATCTGCCACTCAAGAATCATCAGTCCAGCCTTCTAGCTCTGCCCCTGTCAATCTTGGTCCACCTATCTTGACACAGAAACGTCCTGCAGAGGAGAATGGGACCACTGAGTCTGAGGAGGAGATTGACTTCACCCCTCCAGTTGAACGCAAGACTCGTGTAGCCACCACAGTTCCTGCTGTCAAAGCTCCCCTTCCACGTCGTGTGCAGCCTCTGAGGGGTACGTTTGCTTGCGTCACAGCTGTGTAAGCCTGCAGCAATTGCTGACCCCTTTTGCCTTGAATACTCTTTCGTCCACCTTGAAAAGCAGGACCGTCAAAAGGTCAGTCCCCCTATAGCCCTGTAAATGATTCTGCTGGCTGACCTGTACTTTTAAAGAGCCCTCCAATCGTCAAAGTGAGCTTGACGCTGTGAGCAAATTCATGGGATCAAAGAAGAAATAGATAGATAGTCATAATCCTCTGTCTTTAAGCATCTACGCATCTATCATGGAATACAGAGGTCTTGGCGTTCAGATACAAGTGAAGAATATGATCATAAAGTACAATTCAAGGCCAACCGTTGCCGAGTTTCCCCAGCTATATGATCATCCCCAAACCATCCATTGGAAGCGTGTAGACATCACAAGCCAGTCTCAGGTTGACTTTATGATCATAAACTTCACTCCAAGATAAGATCTGGCAGCGAAGGGACGGTGCCAGATCGACGTGAGGTGAACTTTATGACCATAAAGTTGGCTCAATACTTGATAAGCAAAAACGGCGACAGGTGTCGCCGCTAGCGGTAAGATAATAGGAATCGACCCCCCTCACCTCGAGGAAAATATTCTATCTCATCCCCATCAAACATAGTCCTCCTCAAAACGTCCAATGGGAGAAACCTTCTCTCGCGATTTCTATTGCTTAGCTAATAGAAGAAATTAAATATATTAGGAGCGATGGCGGAGAGGTCAACATGGAAGGGGGATCCGTGACGGTGCCGAGCATTTAATTCTTGCTGGCGACACATATAAAACAAATGGAGACGCTGGCAGACCGAATGAAAACGTCTGAATGCCGGATGGGGGCGCCTATCGTGCAGGAGGACAGTGCGGAAGACCAAAGTGGAGGCTACTTATGAATATATAGCGAAATCTCGATTTCGGCTGCACGTTAGAACATGAGAAGTATACCAAGTTTATAAAAAAACCGTGGCTATCAGTTAGAAAGGATTCAGGAAGAGTCGCCGGGCTTCATGCATTTTAGTGAAAAGGCGAGGCCGGGAGCGAAACCAGGCGTGTCGCGCGTTAGCACTGGTCAGACAAGGGTCGCGCGTTCCCCGATTCCCGACGACGACCTCAAAAAATCGATCCTCGATCCCCGCGGGGAGGTCTACAAACTTGAGGAGTTATATAGTCTGCATTTGAAGCACCGCTATCATCAAAGGAGGGGTTGCATCGCGGCCGCCCTCCTTCGCCAACCTGTATTCTATACCTCAGAATTTTAGTACTCACGACCTATGTACTCATAACCGCATAAAAATGAGCCGGACTGGCTGACCAGGATATGCTGCCGTCACAGACTAATTTTGGCGCGAGCACATTGGTCAGGGAAAGGTGGCGGGCATTGTATGCGGGACAAATGCTGAGTTATATTCATATAAGAAATTTCTAGAGAACCGGCCAGGTACTCAATCCTTCTTCGAGCATGCGCTCAGGAGATCCTCAAAATGTCCGCTCTTCAAACACATGCCACGGAACACACCACCGTCCTTTTGTATAAGGTTGAGTGGTGTGTCAAACTCCACAACGCGCCCTTGGTCCAAGACAATCAGTCGATCATAATCAATGATCTGGAAGTATTTAGAGTGAGCAAGTGTTCGAGGCAATGGAGAAGAGGATTACTCACGGTCCGGATGCGATGCGCTATGGTGATCAACAACGAGTTTGAAAATTCCTCTCGTATGGTCCGCTGGACAAGAGCATCTGTATGGAAATCTATCGAGCTTGTAGCTTCATCCTATTTGCTTCACCGGTCAGCGAGTTAGAGCCAAAGCTGGAGATGTGTGAACTGACCATAATGATGATGGAACTCCTTCGAAGAAGGGCTCGGGCCATGGCGATAAGTTGCCTTTGACCCTGAGAGAAGTTTGCGCCTCCAGCGCTGACCTTCGACTCCAAGCCGATAACGTGCTTTTGGTCGTCGTACTGTGTGGTTCCCGTCTTTGAGGTGGTGATTGAAGCGGTCTCCTCATGTTCAGGCTGTTCCCTCCCGGAGATAGAAGGTGCACGAGAGGCGCGACGAGAGCCTGGTGTGCTGCCGTTGATGTGAACACGCTCTAAGGCGTCTCGGCATTCCTCGTCCGAGTGTTCGTTGAAAGGGTCGAGATTTTCACGCATCGTTCCGGAGAATAGAACCGCATCCTGGGGAATGATTGTCTTTGGGACAGCATTCAGCATGATCCTTTGCAAAAACAACTTAGCAAAACTTACCACGCGCGACCTCAGATCATGCAAACCGATAGTAGAGATGTCTATACCATCGATTATGATCCTCCCGCTCTTTGGATCCACAAAACGCAAGAGAGCCATGGCCAGAGTGCTTTTACCGGATCCAGTTCGTCCCAGTAAACCGATCCTCTCTTTTGGTTTGAGTTGGAAAGAGACGTTGTGCAGGACGGCAGGGAGCTCGGGAGAATATCGAATGACGAGATCCTCAACTGCGATGAGCTGGTTCGCATCGGAGCTTGGCCAATATGCAGGCACTCGATTAGATTCGATAATCGCGGCTGGCTCTTGAGGCAGGTCGAGGTATTCTACGACTCGTTCCACGCTGTTGAGATCCACTAGTAAAATATATCAATACTACATATAAAGCGCCAAGTGTTGGATATGACATACTTTCGAGTTGAGTCACCATTCGACATGTCCCTACACGACAGTATTGAGTAGCGACTTCGATCCGCCAACGAGCCTCACTCACAGTATACAGACATTGTAAACGCCATCGCCGATGTGATAGTCAAACCTGCCAAGCCGGCATCAAGGCGAGCGAGGGCAAATACTGTCGCCAGAAGCGTTGAAAGTGCACCGAGAGAATCGAAGAACAGCAGAAGCCAGCGATTCGTCATCCAGAAGCTGTACCACCTAAAATGAAAAAAGACCTTAATACTTGCCCCAGCTTCTTGTATGATTATTGCTGCTTACATTTTCGTGGTGATATCAACCTTTGTATGCGTTGTATCCACAAACTTCTTCTCCTTGGCAAACGCGCGAACGGTGACCAAACCCTCGAGCATATCCCCGAAAGCGGCGAATATGGGACTTCGTGTCGTGCTTTCCATTCTCCGTAAAGATCTTCCGGTGATGATGTACCCATACGAGAGACGATAGTAGGCGTACGCGATGAGGCATGCAGGCACGAAGAACTGAGGTAAGACGACCACCACGGTCAAAAGAGAGGCGGCAAATGTAGCCACCCATGATGACGTGCTGCGAAGGCTACCGCTGAGCGACGAGTCCACGGTCTCGACATCCTTAGAAAACCGATTGAGGATCCGACCAGTTGGAGTTGTGTCAAAGAATCGCATTGGTGACCCCACGACAGCGTTGAGCAGGCGTTTGAAGAGCACTTTCGATGCCCTACCGATTGAGTTACTTGGTTAATAAAGACATGACTCTGCGCTGTGAAGGCTTACCTGTATGAGCCCCAATACTGTACAATGCTATTACTCATACTGACGAACGCCGCAACCAGGCCGATGCCAGCGTAAACTCCCACATAGAATAGAGGGTGTTCCTGAGCAGCTGGAAGTTCGGGTAGTTTGGGGAACACGGTGGTGTTCTGGCCGTGTGAGACGAGCCCTCTCCATGCAGAAGATGAGATCAGGTCATGGTAAGTCGTATCGGCTTGGTCGACAGCGTAATTTGAGTATACGTTGGACGCTAAGGTTGACGTTGCCTCTCCGTGATAATGTTCTCCCCAGACTTTGATCCAAAGTTTCTCGACGATTCCAATTCCCTAGGTTCACCAAAATGAGAACGACCTGCGATCAGTCGAGCTCAAGTCACATACCTGATACGCAGCAACAAAAACAGTCAGCCAGGCCCAGGTAAACCAACCCGCCGCTTCGAGATACGTCTTGTATATTTTCCACTTCACGGTGCCTTTTGCTCGCTCCTCGTCCTTGACAAGCTTTCGTGCTTTCTTTCTGGACACGGAGGCCTGGGTAGATACGGCAGTCGCATCCGTGTCCACTCTGGCATGATCCGGCGAAGGCGAATCGTCCTCGGCTGCTTTCTCTTCTACGACCGCTTCAGCAACAGTCTCGGCATCATCAGACGGAGTTCGACTTCCGTCTAGGTCTTGCTTGCGTTCGAGTTCAGAGTCTTCGATAATCATGTCGAGTGTACCTTGAGCCTCGAGCTCTTTGACGCTCCCTTTGGTATCGATACGGCCGTCCAACATTCGCACCAGGTAGTCGGCCCCTGGTCTAACCAGGTCAACGTGATGGGTGACGAGAATCTTTGGGTCGAGTATCAGCAGACGAGATACTCGCTCCGTGTAGAATACAGACTTACGCAAGTGCGGCCCTTCATAAGCGGCCCAAGGAGAACGTTTTCATAAAGATGTCTAGCCGTGTGACTGTCAACTAGATCATAACATTCAGACTCAGAGTCGAGGGTTGCTGCCGAGAGATAACATACCTGCAGCCAGAGGGTCGTCCAGAATGACATGCTTCGTTCGTGCGTAGACAGCTCTTGCCAAAGCGACTCTCGCTTTTTGCCCTCCACTCAGGCTGACTCCCCTTGCGCCGATCTCCGTTTCATCGCCGTCCTCAAATATATCCAGGTCGGGGAGCAGTGCACAAGCCCGAAGGACTTCCTGGTAGCGGTCCTCTTCGTAAGGCGAGTAGAACAGGATGTTCTCTTTGATGGTGGCATGCTCCAACCACGGTGTTTGAGCGCAGTAAGAGATACAGTTACGGAGTCCGGTAGACTGCTCGAGTTGGTGTGGGTTTTTGGGAAGGAGCACAGAAGACGAGGAACCGGACAGCATAGGCAGCGTGGTCATCTCTCCCAGTAATGCCATAAGCAGAGCTGATTTCCCGCTCGCGGTGGGTCCAACGACGAGGGTCAACTTTCCAACTGGGAAGATGACGTCGACATCCCGAAGTTCGAACCGATCTTGAGGCTGTTCACCCTCGCCTGTGACGGTGACAGTGGGAACTGCAGGTTTCGCTTTCTTTTTCCCTTTCTTCTTTTTGTCGTCTTTCTCTTTAACCTCATTCCACATGAATGAGATCCCTCCCGTGATACCAATCCGCATATCTTCGGAGGTTGGAGAGTTTGTAAGGACAGGACGGGCGAAAGTTGAAACGTAGTCCGGAACTTCGTCCTCTTGAAGGAACGTGGATATACGGTCGAGGGAGACACCGGCTTGAAGAAGCATGACGATGAACATGGGGATGACGTTGAGGGGCATTTTGAGCATCTGCGCATTAGGAGACAAGAACGGAGTGGCTCAGTCGTGTACCTCTTTTTTCTTAATGAAGACCAGACTACGCACATTAAACAACGCAATCGCCTAACAAAAAATTTGGCTCCGTGAGTAAAAGGTCGTCTGTTTCTGACTTATGTGACTCGAGCTCACCGTGAACGCAGTGGCGATACTCAGTTCGTTCCCAAGTCGAACGTAAACGAAGAAGCTGACAATGCTGACGAATGTCGGAGCCAACGCCCAGAGCAAGCTGAAAAGAGTCGAGTTGATACGATCTTTGATAAGCCACTTGAGCTCATAGTCCCTCGCGTCCAATGTGCGCTTGATCCATTGCGGTTCCCATGCAAAGAACTTGATGAACTTGATTCCACCGATGAGCTCGTTCAGCACTGACATCCTCTTGTCCCTAGCGGCAGAGAGTCCTTTTCCTACCTATTCAAAGGAGTTATAAGACAAAGGAAAAGGAAAGGTGCGAAAGGTGATTTACCGTCACCCCACGTTGCGAGAGCAAGTGATTGAGGGGGGTTGCAAGGATAAGGACTCCGAAACCTGCGAAAGCGGACCACCCAAGGAGGCTGTGAAGTGAATTAGTGTTCTATATCGCAATTTATCGTAGAAATATAAGCTGACATACCGGTAAAGCATAAAAGACGCGATCGCAATCTCCATGGGGGCGCTGTAAATGAAATACGCTGAGGCGAACATCCCGGAAATCCTGTTTGCATCTTCAGACATGCTATATGATTAGCCAAATCGATTCATTTACGAGATGAAGACCATTCGTACCTGCAGCCATGAGTTGTACAATCTTTCCGGTGTCGGCGCCACCTTTATTGGCTTCGGTCCCGTCATCCTTCCCGGCTTTGCTTTGCTTCGATTTATCCTCGTTCTCCTTTCCTACAACTCCCGAGAAATCCTTTCGTCGTAAGGCTTTAACGTAGATGGCGGCCATCAGTTCACTCCTGACCCGTGTACTGGCTCTGCGTCCGAACCACAGATGCTGCACGTCTGCTTCCGCCTTTCCCAAGCTTGCGATGAACATCAGGAAAGCATACACGTAAGCTCTGGCACGGAATTGGAACGTCGGAGAGTCCGGAGTTGATTCGATGATGTCGAGAATCAGTTTGAGAAAGAGTGGTGACGAGTAAGATAAGGCGATGGAGACGAAAGTCAATACGAAGTCGAGGGTGATGTCGAGTAAGTTGGTGGAAACGATTTGGCGGAGTAGGGTCGAACGGCTGCGAAACTCATGTCAAAACGTAATTCTACGATGCGAAGTCAAGGAGCCTACTTGAATTCGATATATCTTTGATAGACAGGTTTGGATTGGAAGGAAGGGCTGAGATCGGGAACGTCCTTTTCTTCAAGCTCTTTCGTAGTCCCCCGATTAATAAGGTCGACAACCCATGTAAACGTACTGGTAAACGAAAACTCAGCGTCATGTCAATTACGCTGCGAGTGACCTACATCCAGCCCCAGAGAGTCGTATAATCCTCCTCCATAACATATCCGCCAGCCTATCGATTGCAAGCGAAGAGCATGAGCATTCGTTTGAGCGACCTGTCGGGAGGAAATCGATACCTTCTTAAACTCGCGTACTCTGGCACTTTCTACGCCTAATGGCATTCCCAGGATGACGACGAAAAGTAGAAGGACCGCAGTCCAATGCCAAGCCATGGCCAACAGGACAAGTTTCGGAGGCCACGGCGATCCGCTCACAGCCCTGTCGTAGGCCAAGACCGCCCAATCCAAGGTTGCAGCTACCAGCTGAATGATAAAGAGGACGAAAAGGTCGTAAGGAGGAGTGGGTCGCGGGTATCGAGTAAGAGTTTTGACGGATGCGTAAAGCCAGGTTAAGGCGGTGATGAAGGGGAGCGCAATGTCGATTGGTTTAATTTCCGCAGTACGGTCCTTTGAGAACGTGTAAGCTCGGTAGGAACCAAGAGCGAGCCATGTCAGGCTCTCAGCTAGCGAGATCCCTGAGAGAATGATGGTTCTCCAGAGAATGCCGTAGGACGGAGGGTCTTCGAGTTCCGAAGTTGGATGCGGTTTAATCTCCTCGGGTGAAGTCGCGTCTTCTGTTTGAGCAATGATTCTTTCGGCGTCTTCGACGGTAAGGAAGGTTTTGAAAGGGTTCTCCAGAGCTCGGGCCCATGTCGGGTAGGAGATTGGAAGGGAGTAGACCGTGAAAATGAAAACGAGCAGCGCGGTGACGGATGTTGCATAAAGCTGACGTATACACGGCGAATGAATATCCTAGGAAAGGAATTTGATGCAATACAAGCATTGATTTACATTGATGGCAATCGAATGTTAGCGAATGGATTAGCGACGTTGGCTTGTGGGAAACAGTTGCGTACCAGATGCGAAGCCTGGCAGAATGTTTCAAAGTCGAGCTTCGGCACACGAGACTGGAGGACAAGCTGAGAGGTGTCCTCCATCTTCTTTCTAGTATCTAATCAGCGACGTTCGAGGCAGCAGGATCGAGCGTCCTTGAACGTCTTTAGAAGAGTTGAAGAGGTGGTGTGAGGTCGAACTTATTGCACGCAAGTCGGGCACTTCGGCGTCTTCCTTTCCCAGCACGGAACCACGCGGCCATGCGATTGCCGAGGCCGAAAGCATGCGTACACCAGAACACACACGGCGGATTCTGGTCTTCGTTTCGAGATATCTCTTCATAACCAATCAAGAGCTATGGCGACACGGTATCCAACGCCGGCGAGCCTTGGATCGGGACGCTCTCCAACAGTGTTAGCAGGGCAGACGGGTGCTGAGGAGCTTGAAGGCGGTGTGACGGCACAAGAAAAAGGGTGGTGGTGCACCAAAGCTCCCCATGGCTTGATCGCCTGCAACGTGGAGGACGACGGTCAATGACTTGCATGAAGTGATTAGAGGAGACTAGGTTAGCTGGCGAAATCAGCTCTTTCGCCGATGTGGCAAGTGAGCCACGGCACTGGTAGAGTGTTTACCCATCATTAACCTTTTTCGTTTCGTCATCTCATTTCCCGAGGAACGGAATAAC
>WSUD01000351.1:0-18327 GCA_019633495.1 Tulasnella sp. 427 | reverse complement strand
GACGAGAGGTGAGGGGAATGCTTGAGGCGGACGACGCGCGCGGGAATCGTTCTTCCTCGACCTTCCCGACTACCGCACCCTTAAATCCGAAAGGCCGTCCTCAAGAACTGGTGTTCCTGGCCACTGCGTTGGTCCAGGTCTCCATGGATGAAACCAAGAATCGACTTTTCCTTTGGTCTGCTTTGTTCCGGCCATAGTGCTCGCGGTTCCTCGTGAAGCTCTTCACGAGTGCAAATTCAATCCAAACTGTCGCATATGTCTCTCCGCCCTTCTTGTGGCCAGGACTGCCCGGAGGGCGATGGTTTTTGTCCCTGCTCTTCTACTGAAGCGTCCTGTGAATTCGGCAAGTTGGTCCTAAGAAAAAAACCAAGTTGTCCCTTTGCTATTTCCTCTGCAGCAACCTCCACCTCCGGTCACCACTGCCATATAATCGCAACACAGTGACGTCGACCGCTGCGAATGAAAGGCACCACCCTTTGTAGGAGGGGAGAAATGCGAGAAACGACTCGAGGAAGGGAATGTTTGATCAACGTGGAGGATTTCGCTCACCTGCCCCCCTCAGCATCACGATCCTCGTTCCCCGCCGTGCCCTCCTTCGTCCTCCTAGAGCCCTTAACACTCCCCGCCTCAAAGCCAGGTAGTGCCTCCATAAGACCAGATCCACCATAGTCATCATCATCGGCGTCTCCGTCCAGGCGACATGATTCCACGTTACGCGTAGGATTGCGGTCGTGATGTTGCCGCCAGTCTCATTCTGAACGCGCTCGGTACACCAGCAACCACCCCATCATCATCTAGCGACCGAGGAAACGAAGCTACAACGCAACATCTGAACTGGGAAGCACGACTAATGGATCGCGACCACCGTCATCTTTATGCAAGGCATCGCCCTTGGAATTCAGAGAAAATTTACCCCATCGTCTACTGAAATACTACAGAAATCGAAATTCCCGTGTCGGGTCAAGGACACTCTGCAAGCGGCGGAAAAGATCGGCTACCCTGGAATCTTGCGAGCCCGTTGCACCCTCGGTGGCCTTGGTAGCGGCTTCGCTAACAACCCGGAAGAGTTTCGGGACCTTTCCGCAACAGGCTTATCCTTGAGCTCTCAGCTCTTGACTGAGCGGAGGATGGATGGCTGGGACGAGGTAGAGTACGAGGTCGTCCGAGACGCTGCAGACGTGAGTGACCATAAAGGTTGCCTTCTTCACAAGGAGCGCACTCGAGAGTGATGTCGTAGAGCTAACATGTGGAATGGACCGATTTCGTTGGCTAGAACAGGATCATGCCGCAACATGGAGAACTTTGGTAAGCACACCCCTGTTTCCTTATTTCTACCGCGCGTCGAAGCTCACCATTACTTTCCTGTACGACCAGATCCACTTGGAACGCACACTGGGGACTCGATAGTTACAGCCCCTTCTCATATTCCCCCGGATGACGAAGACGATACGTTTCGAACTACGGCTCTCAAGGTCATTCGCCACCCCGGAGTCGTCGGAGAATGCAACATCCAATACGCTTTAAATCCCTGGCCGAAGGGATACTGCGTACTTGAAGTCGACGCCCGGTACGGGATATTCGTGCACCCTCCCTAACAATTCTGAGTGTTAAACGGATTCTTCTCGCATCGGGTTGAGTCGTTCCTCCGCCCTCGCACCAAAAGCGACTGGCTAACCTCTCGCGTACACCGCCCCCAAGATCGTCCTCGGATACACTCTCCCCGAACTCCCTAACGCCGACTCCGAAACCAGCACCGCGTCCTTCAAGCCGTTTCTCGACTGCATCGTCACCATGATCCCCAAATGGGACTTGGCCAAGTCCTCCTCCCAGGTAGACCGTGAGATCGGTTTGGCGAAAAAGAGCGTCGGAGAGCGTCATGGGCGTCGGACGTACGTTCGAAGAGAGCCTGCAAAAGGCTATTCGACGAGTGTCGACGCAAGGTGCACCGGATTCCCGTAAGCCGAGACACGGAGGATGTGCGGAGTGGGGTGGTGACTACGCAGCCAGTGCGGAAGGAAGGGGAGCAGGCTGATTCAGCATCCCGCTCCTCAAGCCGTTCCTAAATTGTCTTCAACACGAAGTTTGTGCCCTTGGTTTACAGTAGTCGATACCGCCGGTTTGAGATTGTACGGTTCGGCTTTTTAATCATAAGGCGTTGCGTGTAGAGGTCGACTGGGTAGGCGGAGAGCGTCAAACATCGCTCGTCTTGAGGATGCCAGGGCGTACAGTTCGTCATTGAAGGCGGATCGTTTCTATCCGGAAGGCTTTGGTCAAGATGTGTGGATCGTAGGGCACAGGACGGTGCGACGGCGACGGGGTCTATCGGGTGCTAGGAGATACCGCCTTCTTCCTTCTTTTCTTCAGTTCAAGTTCATCGCCAAAGAAGCAATCCTTAAAGGCGGTCTATCCTTGGCGTTATGGAGCGGGTGCAAGCAGTCGGGTGCACGTTTCGAGTCGTCTGCTTCACGGGCGTTGGACTCCCAGCATCATCCTTCTTCTTTTCTCCTTCCTTCCCCATTTCCTTCGGAGGTTCAGCATTAGCCCTCGAAAACCTTGAACCTGACGGCCGGCTCTCAGTTCCACTCGGACCTCCCCTCCACGGACCCGTTAGGACTTGATCTGCCTGTTGAAAGGACCAGAGATGTTGAACAGAACACCATGGCGACCATCCCGGCGATCTCCTTCACGCGAGCCATGTAATCTTTGTCCAACACCATAAGACGACGGTAGCATCGCCAGAGTGGACACCGGAGTTTTCGACGTGGACGAAGAGCGCTGCCGTCGCCGATGAACTTGGTGATGACGACGGGGTGTTCGGGAGAGAAAGGGATATGCTCTATCTAGGAGGTAATCGTCCTTGGCTACTCACCGCACTCGGACAGCAAACTCCTTGACAGTCTCAAGGGTGCTGACTTCAGCGCTTCCGTCTATGCAAGTTGCTCATCAGATCCCTCTTGTTTTCTCCTGGAGTTTCCCGAGCTATCAGAGCCTTTACTTCGGCTCATTGCGACCATTGTAGCGCACGTGACGAGTGATTGCCAACATTCCGATCTCCACAGTTTCTCAGGCCCAGTGTTGCGAAGTCCCAACATCCACCCAGACTAATGAGCCCTTCCTACGAAGCTATTGGTGAGATACGGGCAAGTAAATAAGTTGAAAGCGTTCTGATCCCCTTCAATTAGCTAGGAAGAGATGGAAAACCTCTCAGACGGTCCAGTCTCAGCAGTTCGGCGGCTTCCGCTCAGACCAACACTCCGCAACACGAACTAGCCAGCCAGCGAAGCCTCGCTCTTCCAAAAGGTTTCGGCCAAATACGACCACCTTGAAGCCCAGAATCCGTGCTAGGAAGAAGCCACTTTCACTTGATCTACATAGGCTTCTAAGCTTGCCTCTAAATGCGCTTGAGAGGGTAGGTTGCCTGCGCCTTAATTGATTCCCCAACTGACGCATTGCAACAAACCCAAGATCTGCGCACACCTACCGCCTGCGGATATTCTCACCCTAGCCAGTATGCCAGGGCTACTTCGCGCCTTCTTTTTCTCAGACATGGCTTGGGGCTGTTGGAACTTGGTTCGGGAGCAAAGCGGCTATCCAACTTGGTCCGATGTCCCTCTACGCCAATATATGACATTCATCTTTAAAGACCGATGTCAGGTGGGACGTTTCTCGTGGCTTTATTTTCCAGTGAATATTGAGCCTTAATGGGCTGACCGTCGTTTTACTTCTGTTTTAGGGCACCGGATGTAATAATCCCGCTCCTCTAAAACTTTATCAACTGGCGCAACGCTATTGTAGTCAATGCAGTAGTAAACTGTACGTTGTACTGTTTCAAGGTCATTGACCTAGACAGTAGACTACCTCGTGACGTAACGCATTCATTCAGGCTGATTTCTCGAACGGATGCCTTGGCCCTGTGGCCTGATCTCCCTGCGTGTTTGATCGGTGTCTTTCCACGTTCAAAAAAGCGTTCGTAACTCACTGACCCGGTGTCTTTGAGCACTCCGTAAAGCTGAAAGCTAACCACGCGTGTGACACTTTTGCTAGGCTTGCGACCCGACAGCATGTTCGAAACGGGTTTATTTTACTCAAAACGAGACGTCTCGCGCATTGCAACTCGCTACCGCACCCTGGATCCCAGAGACTTGCGCTCACTTGAAAAGCTTCTTTCCTCCATTTGGTGGGAAGAGCCGTATCCCTTTGTCCAGGTGAGGTGATCCAGAAACAATCCGAGAACGGCACCCCTACTTATGGACTGCCCCTTCCCTCCCCTAGAATGCAAAGTTAGTCATGAACGTGGACCTACAGTGCATGCGAGCCCTAGAGGTAGGAAGGCGAAAGGCTGTTTCAAAGTGAGCATCCCTCCAAAGGCTAAATAAGTTCTAACGTACTAAGAATCTGCTCGTCTTCTACCAAAGCGCTCAGCATCAGCTTCTGAAACGCCATATACACTATGACGTTGAATCTCTCGACCAGATCATTGATGCCGGGTTTGCATATCATGCTCAGCTCGTGAGCTTAGAAGGAGGTACGTCGAACCCTTCTTGCACTTTAGCTGTTTAGTTGTTCTGAGAGGAGGTTCCGGTCTAGGTCGTAAGGCATTGACGAATCTTATCGTGACCCACGCTGCTACTGTCACTCGAGCCAAAAGCCATCTTTTCGGTGTTAATCGGCCATTCTTCCTAAGAAAGCCAAATACCTCACCTCCAAAGATCGCGCTGCCTTTGGCGTAGGCTGATAACGTTTCGTACGACGTTGCACTATCAAGCGGACGATCATACTCGATTGCACACGTCTGGCATCTAAGTTCTAATTTCCTGTTGCTATTCGTGATTTGTTATTTAAATAGAAGAGAAGTGTGTGGTCGAAAGAAGGCGTGACAGTCCAGAGGCGAAAGCGCGAGAAGGAAACAGAACATCGCAACGAGCGTCTACTTGCCCCGATCGATCATATCGACTAATTCAGTTATCCTTTATTCCTCCTCTTCAGATTCTTCATCCTCAATGATTGCTGACGGCAATTTAGTCATGGGCATCCTGTTCAGGGCCTCGTACGTGCTGCCCCCACTAGTCGGTTCTTTGGCATCCGGGTCGTACATCCAACTTTGCGGTGTTTTGGCTCGGGAGTTGGTGACTTGGATCCAGGGTTGGTGTATACTGTACCATCGTGTGTGAGAGAAACCAAAAGCTTCGATCATCTCTTCGTGCCGGATTCGCTGGCCAGCGATTGATGCAGGTACGGACGGCGGTTCGGTAACGATGGCAAAGCGCGTTCGATGTTGAGGCTGTCCTGGATTTTTCTCTGCAAACCATCAAATGAACGAATTAGCATCAGTACGTCCATGATATTGTAAGGTTCGAAACTCCTGACCTTTCCGACTGAGAACCTGCCCATAACGCCTATCTTCGATCCGCTCTTTAGCTTCGCTAACGAGTACGTGTAACTCCAATGAGTCGCGAGCGCATCTACATCGTTGGTGCCCAGGGAGATTGTTACGGTTGAGCTTGAAGGCCGCCTGAAGCCATGAGATCATGACGTCCTTCTCTGGTCCCTCCTCAATCTGGGTCTCCGTGTCTGCGTGCACCCCAAAACCTCCTTGAGATGACACATGGTCTTCCTCCGACAGCTGATCGTTAGCTGGGAGGGTGTCCAAAGGCGGGGTGCGATCAGACTGGGTAGAACCCGGCGGTGTGAGAATTCCGAGATGCTGAAGTAGAGCAGGGGCATCGGACGAAATGGGATTTGGTGGCGGAGCAGAGTGGGGCTGAGAAGGGGAGTGTTCGATAAAGATCTTAAGACCCGAAAGAGCTTGAGTGCCTTCATATAGCAGCGTCGGTTGCAGCCGAACTTTGTCCATCAACTGATGTAAACCAATGGTAGTGGCGCTTTTCTGCGGATCGGTCACGACGTCGCCGCGTCCAAGGGAGACAAATCGGTTTGCTTCGTCTTGTCTATATAGCTTGACATCACGACCTGTGATATGTAGAACATCGTTAGTTGGGAGTTGGAACATTGCTTGTCCACGTGCAAAGAAGCGGTTCTCGGTAGCACGATGCGATGAAACGCTGCATGTCTTGTACCCCGAATCCACCGGAGCCTCACACCCTCTAACAGAGTAGATACTCTCCTTGAATGTACATTCAGGACAGAATCGATCGCAATTTGTCTGGAGTGGGATTTTGCAATTAAGCGTTGCACAGCACGGGTGCCGGATGGTAACCCCATCGGTGACCGCAACATTGACCATCGCTATTTCATAAGGGTAATGAGCATTGAATCGGATCTTTATAGCACATGTATTGTCTGTGTATTACCGTGTTCAATTATCCCTGTCTCATCCTTCTGCTCAAAGATATGAGCGCATTTATCGCAATAATGGACAATATTCCCTATGCCGAGTAGGATCATCCGTTCATTTTCTTCAGCCATGGCAACATCGAACCGATTTTGCTGACTTCCACCATGTGGGAGAGTCAAATACGTATCGCGCTCGGTGGGATACTCGAGTAAGCCAAACAGGGTGAACGCATCCCAGATGTGCTCGGTGCGAATTTCGGTCTGGAACTGCCATTTAACATCCCGGTATGAAGAGTGACGGCCAAACGAGCTATCAATCGTATTCCAAGTCGAAGGCAAGCAAGGTTTATGCAGGTGTGGTCCGGAGGGTACAGAGAATGCTCAGCTATGTTGATAGTTGGGATGATAAGAAACCTGCAGTGACAAGATCTTTCAAGAACTCACTAAATTGGTGTTTAATCCCGTAACTTTTGATCAGATCCGAGTTCACTGGCGCAATTTCTTCCGTAGAGCTGTCATCCCAAACTACCTCTTTGAAAGCAGACCAGTACCTAGTAATGTGCGCTACACTTGTCTCCAAGACTTGAGCTAGGACCAGTGTCATGGTTTCTGATAGGAATTGCGGTGGATGGCTGCTGCCCTGGTCCGTAGATTGCCGGTGCTGCTCAATCTCATTCTTAAATAGCGAGGTTATGATTATGAAATGGATCACATCTGAGATCGAGAGGTCTTCCAAGACATTGTTTGTCTGCATTAGCTCCTCAACGGACGTTTCAAGGAGCTGCTGAGAGGGTGCCATCGTGTGCGTCGAGGGAAAGCTGACCGCGCGAAAAGTAGAAATGTTACGACGTCATTTGCATGTCATTTACAGCTAACTCTACATTCTGTCTGAATTCGACGATTCCCTGAACCCGTCATGGTAGGGAGAAGGGTCTTACCAGCAGACCAAAAACCGGTAATAGGCGCCCATCGGATTCCTTCCTCCGTTCCGTCTCCGTCCGTCACGATTCCGACTGCCAGTTCACCCCATCCTTTACTTCGACGTTGTCTTTTCCATCTTCTAGCACAGCTCCTCGCGTTGTTTTTTTACCAGTACATCTGATGGCTCTGTCTTTACCCGTTCTACCTCTTTTGCCCCTTATTCCACTGTCTCTTTACTGTCACTTCTCGCCAGACTGATGTTCATTTGAACTCTTCCGCTTGGTCCTAATCTACATCCTCTGTACAGTGCTCTCCTGCTCGTCTCACGTTTACTTGAGTGTGTTATTCCAATTTCTTGGGCGACTCGCGGCGCAAATCTCGATCGCAGAGACGTCTCCCGAGCTCGCCGAGCCCCACCTTGAACTTCTCTTTGGCATACACCCGTACCCACTAAACTCGTCCTCAGCTATTTAAGCAGTCGCCTACATGAAGTCCTCACGCGCTCATTGCGGCCTCACATTGCATTTAGAGTCAGTCATATTCTTCACAGTGCTCCGAAAGTTACAGAACGATCAGTGGATTATTGAGGGCTTGCACGTGAGCTATTACGTTCCTAGATGCGAGATGTATTGGTCCTGCTATTGTCGAAGCCGCAACGCAATATATTCGCAGACACTGCGCACTAGCTAATCCCGAGTTCAGAATTGGCCTTCGGTACTCAGCTAACGTCACGGGGCGACACTATCAGAAGTCCTTCAGATATTGACCATCAATGGCTCCTCCGAGTACTTCGATCGCCGAGGTAATCGCACACCCTGCTTGCACCGACTTTCCGAGCTGCAGGTTGAAATCGCGGTGAGGCTTGCCGACGTGTGGCCGTACCTTTTTGCAGAAAATGCGCGTCTAGGAAACGCCTCTGTAGAATAAGTTATGCCGCTCGTTAACATCAATGATGCAACACGGCGGAATCAGACTACTTACGGAGTATGGGTCTTGCTCTTGTCATAGCAGACGACAAATCCAGTGGCGCTGACCCGTACTGGGACCCATCAATTGTGACCTTGTGGTCGCCTGAGAAGTCCGATTCTGCTGATACACGCACTGGATTAGATAGAATGTATACCCGCTTTCATCTACGCAGCCCGGGCCTTTCTCCATCATGTACTCATGGTAAGATAAATGATGACCACTGGGTTCAGGGAACCCCGCGCTGAATGCGTGAACGTACCATGTTTGGATAGAGGCGTACCTGGATTTCAAACCCGTCGACCAGCTCAAGCTAGTGGTGTACGGTGTGCGGTGTGCGGTGCGCGGTCAAATCTTCCAGGCACTCGCCGACTGTTGGGCCGACACCGACATCTGTGACAGCCGAAGGAGAGGAGGGCCACCTTGTGTAGGCACCCCGATCTCCGAGGAATTCCATTACGAAAGCCAGTGGCTCCCATGACACCCGGGCCAGTGAAGAACCGGTGTTGCGTCACGCTCGAGCGCTTATGCGAGAGCTAGGGCACGGGGTGGATGCCGTAGATAGCATATGCCGAAAGCGCCCCCGGCGCCGTAAGCGTTCATTAACGCTCGAATCCCGTCATGAAGGTCGTGAAATGGGACCGGAACGAAGTGCGGTCTGGGAAGGCGACTTGGAGTTCGCATCGCGGGGCTTCCGGAGTTCGGTGGATGGAGCAGAGGAAGCGGCGATGCCCGGAAGTAACCGAACCGCTCGTGTACCGGTGAGGGAACGGTGAAGAGAAGAAGGGATGACCGAGCGCCAAGGTCGGCAGTATGGATAGGTACCAGGTCGAAGGCGTGAGGTCGAGGTTTGGACAGGTTACGGCGGTGGAGGCGATCGGCGTCCATATCCTGGAGCGGAACTCGCTCGTCTACTCCTTCCGGCGACTAAAAAGTGCGATCTTGCGGACATGGTTTATTATCTCGACTTCGCGCCATTTTGAGCCATCCTCGGGATCGAGTTACAACGGAAGCGGCGAAGGGATTGGACGACCGTCGATGTTGTCCGGGGAGGTATACTTCTCAAGTAGGCTGACATGAAAGAGACGGGATGAGGTCGAAAAGAAGCGCGAGGAAGGTTGATGCAATGAGTAAGGCCGTGCTTGGATAGAATGGGGAAGGGAGCGGAAGTCGAGTTTGTCGGAAGGGCCGTTGAGTCTTGATATTCGACCGAAGGAGCCAGATCTTCTCTACCAGGGAGGACGCGGGAGTGGGCAGGACTTTACGATTGTGGTATCTTGAGTAGTCTTCTTGAGCGTGTTTGAGCTCGGTGTGCAACTCTGCCTGAACAGTCCCTAGTCTCAACGCGAATTCCGTCACCTGAGAGAACCATTGGCGTGAGTGAAAACTGAGTCGAATGACGGTTTGGAGGCGTAATTGGCATAGGATGAGGATGTCTGCGTTTAAGAGGACTTGGCGATGTTGTACAAGCAAACTCGAGAAGCGAGGGGTAATTGACCCAGCGGTCCTGTTGCCAGTGATGGAGCAGTGGTAGCAGACAAGCTGATCGAGTATCTGGTTGTCACGTTCGGTTTGCTCATCGGTCTGCGGGTGGTAGATGGTCGAGGAGTTCATGCGGATCGGTAGGAGTTTGGGTAGGTAGTGGAGGAAATTAGAGACAAATAGCGATGGGATACGATGGATTGAGGGAGACCGCGGGGGCAGAAGATGTATGAGAGGAAGAGGAAGTGGAAGAGGAGGCCGGGCGTGGAGATGCATGGCCATGCGGCACACGACGGTCCAAACTGTGTTTCACAGTTGGGATTGCGGAAGCTTGACAATGAAATCCTTCAAATTTGACATTCGGGTCCAGTGGGGATAGCGAGTGGTTGGAGACGTCCATGAGGCTTGTGGGGAGGCATATCTTTGTCCGTTGGCAAATGTCGCAGCCAGTGACGTAGTTTCCAAGGCAGGTGCGAGTCCCTGGCCGCGAGTATTTAGGAGAACGAGGTCCAGGATTTGCGCTCGTCCGGGGTGCCTAGCGGCAGGTGAGTCACGGTGCTCCCGGAGAATCTAGAGTCGGAGGGGGCAGGGACGTACAACCGACCGTTGTAACGGATGGAAAAGGCCTAATCCCCCTCCGCAACAGCACCTTGCCATCCTGAATCGCTGCGACAAGCTGGATCTTAGTCCGTAAGATTAGCCTCGGAGATCAGAACAGAGAGGGTGGACAATGAATCCGACGGCGGAGGAGTGGTGATGCGGGGAACGGCGATGTAAGGGGGGACTGAGCTCTGATGAAGTTATCCAAAGTGCTCAAGGGTCAAGGGGATTTGTCTGGTCTACGACCGTCATCTTCTGTGGGGTTGAGCTCGTAATCGGGTCGGCGAGAGGCAGCGTCGGCGAGGTTGTCTTTGTCCGGGTGTGTTCGAGACAAAAGTTGAGATCCGCCAGCAAGGGCGGACGTGAAGCACTTGAGGTGCCCTGGCGGGTTTGTGCCAATGCGCCAAGGCCGGCAATCTCGGAAGGTCTCGATGATTGCGAGCATCTGCTTGTCGTGAACCTGGTAGTTGATCCCTGTTGTTGAGAGTTTCCACGAGATGGATCCTATGGGATGTCGTTCGCCTTGCTCGTTCGGCTGTTGGACGACTCTTGCTGGAGCAAAGTTGGAAGCGTCAATGTGAACCCGCCGTTCAAGTATCGGGTCGAAGGGTCGAAGAAGGGGTGCGGTAGCGAACGCATTCTTGAACGCTCGGAGAACGGGGTCGGTGAAGGTGAACGGCGGAAGAGGGAGAGGAAGAGGAAGTGGGTGAGTCGTGCAGTGAGGCGGCAAAGTTGGGCAAAGATGAAACTGCCGTAGAAATTTGCGAAACCGAGGAACAGCTGAATGCTCTTGTCGTTCTTCAGTTGAAGCCAGTCACGGATGGTGGATAACTTGGCTGGGATCCACGCGAACTCCGTTCTTCCCTCATCGACGACCCAGCCGCGCCACGTCATCTTGATCCCAATCGCACGCGAAAAGGACCGGCCTTTTGAAGCCTCCGGTCGACTGCAGGCCTTGCGCGTTCGTCATGTGTTCCTCCTGTGTCTTCGAAACAATTAGGATGTCGTCATGACGCAGACTACATCCGACAGGTTACGGAGAACGTCCTGGATGTAGGCTTGGAGCACGAAGGGCGCGTTCTAGAGGCCGAAGGGCATCACTCGGTATTCGAGATGCCCCCGGTGAGTTGGATGGCAATCTTCCACTCATCGTCATCGGAGATACGGACAAGGCGGAAGGCGTTGCGGTTGCGGTTGGGGAGACCGATCTTGCTGGACGATCTCGCTGGACGATCTCGCTGGAGACGACGCACCCTTGAACTCGGCCGAGAAGATCGGTCATGATTGGGGGGAAAGATGTCGGTTCTTTAAAGTGATAGCGTTAAGCGCTCCCTAGCCGGCAGAGCCGGAGGGCGCTATTCTTCTTCTTCTTTTGTGAACGGAATCGGTGACGCGGCGAAGGAGGTTGAGCGGTGGATGGACTTGTTTTTTTACATTCTCCAGGTACTCGGCAAGTACCTCTCTCTCGGCAGGTGACATGGAGTAGAGATAACCGAAGGGTGGGGTCTGGCCGTCTTCGAGGTCGATCTTCATGTCGAAACCGAGGCGATGCGGTGGAACGTCTCAGACAACGTCGTCAGAGAAGACCCGAATGAAGCTGCGATATTTCTGGGAGGTCTCGAGTTTTGAGATCGCACAGGGTGGCTCGCGCTGAGTGTTGGCCTGGATGTCCGGAGCTGGGGAGAGAGTGCTGGAAGCTACCGGTCCGGTTGTCGCGAGGGTAAGGCCCGGTTGAGCTCGCGGATCAAAGCTGAGGAATGATCATCCTTCTTCATCCATGTGTACGAGCGCCATATGAGGTGAGAGGATCCAGAGAGAGCGAGTCGATGGCGGCGAGGGGCGTGGTCCCAGGGACTCCCCTTCTTCTTGGGAAGGAGGGGGCAGTTTGCTCCGTCGTGGCAGGTGCAGCTTGTGTGGAAGCCACGGTTCCTGCGACGTCCTCCTCGGCAGGAGACACTGGTCCGCATGGCCTGCCCAGGGTGGTAGCGCCCATCGCGTTCGCATTGGCATGAAGTCCGCTAATAGAAGGAGGTGAGGTTCAGGGAAGCTTCGGTTTAGGACGGTGCACCGACGTACCAGTCCCGTGCTTGACAATCGATAGCGCGAGGGTCGGGTAGTATACGTGGTACGTCGGGGTAGGAAACTTGGAGACCATCAATCGGATTGCCACGGTTCAGGGCGGGAGGTGCTGTAGCCTTTTCCTTTCGGAGGGAGTGCCTTTAGATCCTGTCTGACCAGGCTGGATCGAGCGAGGGAGCGAACTGGAGCTGTCAAGCCTGGAAATCGTTAAGGGAGCTTGATCCAGGTGAAGAGCATGTTGGAAGGACTGGGAACTGCTGTTGAGTCCCCTTTTCGTCAAAAGGAGTCCGCGGCAGCGGAGGCGGAGAGGCTTTGGGACCCAACGTCTGATCATTTCTTCCTCCTACGAGCGAAGGCCATTCATTCGATGAAAGATGCGAGGCCAGATAGGTCTGACGGAGATGGAAGCTGGGGATATTTGGGAAAGAGCGCAGTGGCGGAGGGTAGGCGTTGGAGATGCGCGGACAACCTTTGTCGTAAGGAATAGAGGCCTTCTCGGGGGATTGCCTGCAGATTCGACATCCTCTTTCTCTAATTTTCTTGAGTGTGCTCTTGGCCCGGAACGGCGTCTTGCTCTGGAACCCAGCCTGAACGCAACCAACCACTTCGCTTTTGCTCGGAAGAAGGTCTGGAACAGCTCCCTTTCTCTCCTCGTGCTTCTCAGCTACCATCGTCAAGTTGAGAGTTGAAGGTTGAGTGGATCGACAGCTCCGACTGACTGCGGAATGATTATCGGCTCGCGAACATGTTGCAGGTGCGTCGTGCATCGTAATAGCTTGCTGATGGAAAGTATAGTAGCGGAGAGAGGTGGGGCCATGATGCGGTAGGAATGGGTCTTGCTCGGAAAGAGCCCAGGTTGAAGGTTGAAAGAACAGAGCGGGCCTGAACGCACTGGCAAGAGTTTCCTCTGGAGAAGGTCGGCTTGAGGAGGCTTGGCTCTGTGTAGTGAGTGCATTGCAATAGGTGAGTGGGTGTGAGAGAGAGAGAATCTAGATTTGATTACGGAGCCGACTGCCGAAGGACGTCGAGGTGCACGGGGGGCTGAGACCCCCGGATACCCGACTGACAACCGGATGCACCAGTCTGCCTCGGATCGAAAGAAATAGGTCCAGGTTGGGGAAAGGGGTCCGGCAATTCCAACTCGCTTACCGTTCTTATCGGCTCCACCCGAACAAGCCGTTCACTCAGGGCTGGGAGCCTCCACCTGGCTCATCATCTTCCTCGTCTTCTCTTCGTTCAGCGTCTTCCGGCGCGTCGTCTCCCAGCATCGTCGGCAAGCAACTTCGTTCACTTCCTCGCCAGTGTCTTCCGGCGCGTCGTCCCCCAGCATCGTCCGCAAGCACCTTCGTTCACTTCCTCGCCAGCGTCTTCCGGCGCGTCGTCTCCCAGCATCGTCGGCAAGCAACTTCGTTCACTTCCTCGCCAGCGTCTTCCGGCGCGTCGTCCCCCAGCATCGTCCGCAGGCACCTTCGTTCACTTCCTCGCCAGCGTCTTCCGGCGCGTCGTCTCCCAGCGTCGTCCGCAGGCACCTTCGTTCACTTCCTCGCCAGCGTCTTCCGGCGCGTCGTCTCCCAGCATCGTCCGCAGGCACCTTCGTTCACTTCCTCGCCAGCGTCTTCCGGCGCGTCGTCTCCCAGCATCGTCCGCAAGCACCTTCGTTCACTTCCTCGCCAGCGTCTTCCGGCGCGTCGTCTCCCAGCGTCGTCGGCAAGCACCTTCGTTCACTTCCTCGCCAGTGTCTTCCGGCACGTCGTCTCCCAGCGTCGTCGGCAAGCAACTTCGTTCACTTCCTCGCCAGCGTCTGTCAAATCCCACATCATCAACCCTACCCCTTTACGTGGGCCTGGTCCCGTATTCATTTCTGTAATGTAATAGTATGAGGACGAGGTGGAACGTTCTGCTCAACGACATCGCACGCAAGCCGGTTCCTCAGCAATATCCGTACGGCCGCTGCCCAGAGGCGGCAGTCGACCTGAAGGAGAGTCGAGACCTTAGTCAACCTGTCCGAAGCTCCGGACATTTACGAACTCCGCCCTCCTCAAGTCAACCCTTCGATTTCAGGCCGTTTCTTACACAGCTATTGTTTCAACTGCCGTGCTCATGTAAAGCGCCGTCAGCCTTGTGCTATCCGCCGGACGTCACCAGGAGGCGATAAGCGGACGTGCGACTGGGTAAGAGCGGGAAATGCCCATCACTCGTTACTGAGTACGATCAAATATACTTTATCCAAAAGCTGCTTTTGTGATTGTTGTGAGTTATGTGAGTGAACGCCGAGGCCTGAGGGATTCTTCCGAGAGATCACACAAACCGCGAGAGTAAATGAACGGGGACTCAACGAGTTTGATGTTAGGGGTTGATGACGAGCGACCATACGGTGACCGCGACCGCCTGTCAAAACTGAGCGCTGTCCTGTCGAGACTTCTTGCGTTACGCATCGAATCCCTAATGCAGCCTCAATCCATCCCATTTCCCCAAGGCTGCAATACGTTTGAGGGAACAAAACACGATGAATCGCACTATCAATACGCGTAAGCGTCGTTCGTTCCAAAGAAAGTTGAGGAGCTGATACTTTTCTACAGCTCAGGAAGCAAAAATGCTCTGAACAGAGCTAAGAAAAGACGTGACCGGTTGACGCAAGAAGCTTTGTCGTTGCAAGGAGCGGCGCTAGAAAAGAAATTGCTTGAATTAAGCTCCGAGGAAAAACATATTAATCGACTACTTGCTGCTTGCCAGGCTCAGCGGCGCGCCAAGAAGAAGTCCAAGCCGGTCGGCTCATCCAGCCAATTGGTAGACTTGCCTGCAACAGATCTAAGTACCGACGAGGTGAATATATCTTTGATTCCCCTGAGATGCATCCGCGAGCTTCATCCCATGACACCTCTATTCAACGGACGCAGCCTTCAAGCGAAGCTGCCCTCGGGACCCGCAAACACGGGAGGTCGACGAAAGATGATCACAAGACGGATCAGCCTGCTGCCAAAAGGGTAAGGCTATTCTCTACCCGGAGCTCTACGCTGTGAATAATGATGCCTATTTCTAAGGCTCGTTCGGTATTCGGTACATGGGCTCGCGGATCGAGAAGTGCAGAGTTCTTAAGCCGCTTTTGCCGAACATCTACAATCGAATTCGCAGCGTTCGGTGATTATTTCATCCTTCGTATCTCTCATCGCAAACTGATCGTTATTTTTCAGCCTCTTATCGCGCCCCCACCTACCCGGCTGAGTTTGCCCCATATAACCATCACTGCAATTCTCGAGAGTCAATTCGTAAGACGTTGGACCAGAATTATCCTCAAAGAGTCCTGTCCCGTACCTTTACTGGAGGCTCATTTTCAATCACCGCTCCACTACCTCCGGGGGTACCCCTGTATCATCCACGCGCTCTTGTGGTCAAACCTCCAGTCGTCATCCCACCAGCCCAAGCATCTCACTTGGCCAGCTTATATGACCAACTCGCTCTCCTAAAGCCAAAAATCAAAGTCGATTTGAAGAAAAAGAAGCAAAACGAGACTACAGGTCGTTCGGCAACCCCCGCTCTTCATGTAGGGGTCTGGAAGAAGTCATCAAAGCTCCCAACCGTCACTTCCGAGAGCAATCAGGACAAGGGGGGACCGAAGGACAGATTGATTGACGAAATATTGGTGGCCATTCGTAATGTCCTGAAAGCCAGAGAGCCCTACATCAAGGCCAAGGACCCGGCCTATTGGAAGTATCGGACGGAGTGAGTAGCCTCCATTCAGCATTGTCGCGTGTCTCTTACCACAGGCCAAAGGATCCATAGCATTTGGAAATCACTTCCGGCAACCAAGGCCCTTCTGAGGAAACGTCCGGCACTCGATCTCGGTCCTCTAGGGTTTTCACTCGCCATGAAGCGTGGCGGCAGTGAATTTCGCCATGTCGATTCTGGGGATGACTGGGTGTCGCTGGTCTGGAATATCGCGGCTGGAGATTTCACTGGCGGTGAGCTGTTACTTCCTCAGCTGGACTCCAGTTGCTCTCTCCAACAGGGAGAATGTCTTGGCTTTATGGCAAGGCTCCTGGGTCACCACACGAACACCATCAAAGACCCATTTGGCACTCCCAGCCCAACGTCTCGGGTGATTTTCACGGTGTTTACCTGTGGTAACCTGGTGAAGTACCTGCTCAGAGTAGCCCAAAGACGAGCGTGGAATACGAGCCACAGGTTGGATGCCCGGTCTCTCGCAAGGATCGATAAAATACGTGCCAAGGTCAAAGTTTCGACCAGGTTAATGTACTGAATTAGATAGTCCGATGTAATCAATATCTCTTGAACTTGAAATCCGCCTTGCTGTAAAATATCACTGACCCTCACTCGTGGAAGACGAGCGACTCCTGAAAGCAAAAGTTCCACTCTTAATGACTTGTGTCAATACAAGTGGAAGGGAGCTAGGGCTAGCTTGGCACTAGGTATCGTCGCTGATTCTCCGCTTTCGGTTACCATTCAGGCTTGGCTTGCGATGCGCCTATTTTCCTCGATTTGGTATGTCTCGGAGGAATTCGCTTTGAATACTGTACCATTTCGACCATAGGCTCGTCACGCCGTCACGCTGGCCTCCGAGCCGAGCCTAATCGGTGATTTGGTCACACGTCACGCCTCCCATCCGAGCCTATCGTTCACGCACGGCTCCCCAAAGTTGGCCATCGGGGTTAGCGGAGTTACCAAATTAAGCAGTTATTTCCCTTAATAGGAGCCTAAAAAACGGGGCTCGGTCACGCGTCCCACTACCTCGCGAGCCAGCGAGCCTACGGTTGAAACGGCCACGCTCAGACCCCGCGAGCCTATGGTCTAAATGGTACAGTAGTCCATATCCGCGGAAGAATCAATGTAATCGAGCGACGAGTATGGATGAACATTCATAGAGAGCTAGTAGTTGGTATTCTGGCGTTCCTACTCTCTGCTAGAAGCGGAGGGGCAAAGTTGCAATAGCAAACAAACTATGGGACAGTGAATATTTACGAAGGAAAATGAGCCCAGGTCAATGCAGGGTGGGCTCTCAGAAGGGACCCGTCGTAGCTGAATGCTCACCTGAGGAAAAGCACCACCGGTCCATACTAGCGTGGGGACCGAGGATATTCTTCTGGTGAGTTCGTAAAAATGGGGGTAGGGATAGGAACATGTGGGACTCAGTTGGCCTATTGGTTTTCCCCACTGCTCTAAAGGGTGGTCCAATCGTCTAGGATCTCTTACATGATGTGATGCGGTCGTCGATTTTGCGGTGGCAGTGCCTAATGCCCGCACAGGAAATCGAGGTCGGATTGATTCCGTGCCTCTCTTCGAGGCAGCATCCACTCGCACATTTTCGGCGACATCCTGATGAAACCTCAATGGTGTGAGAGACAGCCTTCTAGACGATTTGTTGGTTTTCTACAAGGGAAAGGTGGGGACGTCGTATAACGAGGATTTACATTCTTCTCACACCCCCGCCCCCCCACCGCACCGCCCAAGGTAGGGAGGGGTGGGGTATCGTCAGCGAAGGACCAGAGCTAACATTGCGGATGATTGTAGGCTGGATGACGTTTCTTCCTGACCTCGTCGACGGCGTTAGGAATGCTGAACGCGGAGTCGTTGTGCCTTCGAAGACTCGAAGTAACCTGCGCGACGCATAAGCGAGCGCTGAGTAGCTAGCGTAGTTCGACGACTCACTCGACTTCAAATCATACTAGCCTTGCTCCTTATTGATTATGATATTGGTCGTGACCAAAACTCGCGGAGCCTGCACGAAATCGGGAGTTTGCCCGAGAATCGCCTTGCTTCCACCAATCTCCTCAAGAAGTTCATCCGAAGACGACGTGTCGAGGTTTTTGTAGTAAACGGGCGTGGTCATTTGATATGAGCTGCTGGCGAAGATGTAATTTTCCTTGAGGTAGCTCGCTCGGATTTCATTCTTGGACCCGGCGCGACGGGCTTACAAAGGACTCATGACAAGCATCCACAATGCGACCTTGTTGAGACGCTGGTTGAACC
>WSUD01000350.1:0-18342 GCA_019633495.1 Tulasnella sp. 427 | reverse complement strand
TCTCGATTTGCTCGCGTATGGAAGGCGTTGGAGGTGGGAGATTCTGAACGCGAAAGCTGGCCTACACGCGTCGTAAAGCAAAACTGGGCCGATGTAACCCGGATCTTCGAAGGTTTCTTATACGAAAAGGCCCACGGACTTGAGAGAGTAGCCAACGCTTGTTGTTCGCAGATCGGGGAGTCCACGAAGAACCATCGTGATGGAGTTATCGATCACATCCTGGGGGTCTACGGAGGTCCTCAGGATCAACCATCCAGCAACGAGCCTGACAATACCCAGTGCGACAGCAATACAAGTAACACTTCACATCAATTCGATGACAGTGATTCAGACGAGTCCGACCGCAGCGATTCACCTCAGTCCAACGACAGCGATTCTCACTCGGTCGGAGACGACTCAGATACCTTTACCTTGGATCCGAACCCTCCCCCAAAGGAAAAGAAGAAGCCCTTTAAGTTTGAGAAGGGTCTAAGCGCTGTGGCGCGGAGTGTTGTCGACCGAGCTGTTGTCAGAATCGTTTTCACCGAGAAGGGTCTCCCTTTATGGAAGATAAAGAGCTGTCGGGAGCTTTTACTCGCAACGAGGGACTGGGTGACAGGTGTGTCTATTGCTTTTCTATCGCCATGAGCTAGACGTTCTAATACATTTCCCAAGGTATCCAGGAGCTTTGGCAAAGGAAAATAGTACATCGCGACATCTCCACTGGAAACCTCCTCATTAGCGAAACTCCAGGGAAACCGGCTTTCCTTATTGACCTCGGATTAGCGCACTACGAAAAAACCTCCTCAGAAACCATTCCTTCGGAGTCGGTAGAGAAAGCCCAAGACTGCGCTCGAGATCAAGAGTCTAGTCTTGTCAGAGCTGTGCCTGATGACATCTCGAACGGTTACTGCAGCGAGAAGTTCGAAGCTTCCGGACAACAGGAGGCCTCGCAGGAACGCGAAGAAGGTGGAGAACGCCGCGAAACCGCCAGAGACCATCATCATCTTACAGTGAGTCAATCCATTACTGAAGGTGCGACCCGCGCTGTTAATGATATGTTATATCGTAGGGCACGCTGCCATTTATTTCTCATGAGGTCCTCGATGGGAATATACAAGGGAGCCCTATTTCTTCGACATATCATCACGATATCGAGTCGATCTTTTGGGTTCTTCTCTACCTGTGTCTGATGGACACCACTGAGAGGGCATCCAAAAAGCAGCTGTCTCTCCTCAACAGTTCTGAGCCCGATTTCGTTTATACATGCAAGACAAGTCTATTGACCAAAGGGCTTAAAGGACTTGTGTTCGCTGATAAGTTCGAGGCACTGGCACCTTTCTTGCGCGAGTTTTCGACATGCTTTTGGAACGGAGTGAAAAAATGCCCGCCCGTCAAATTCGAGGTCGTGTTTGAGATGATCGACCGCACCTTGCGTCGGCTAGAGGAGGAATCGGCTGCAAAGAAAGGCCCCAGGCCAGAGACCAAGGAGGTGGTTTCCGCACTTGAGGTACCTTCGCTCGCGGCCCAGGACGACCACACAAATGGTGCCTCCACACAACACCGGCCTCTTTCAAAGCAAAGTTCCAAGCGAAAACTTGCTGACCTCGAGACCGCTGGGTCTGTGACGACGACGGACGAACAGCCTGGGGATGAAGATGACGTCGGGGAAGGTTCTAGTCGTGGGGGCAGCCGTCGTCGTGTTATTTAACTTGATACAGTTCATCCTTTCCTTCGCTCGTTCGTTTTTTCCTTCGCTTATGTCGATTATTCTACCGTTCGACGTCGCTCTGCATTTCCGTTATGTTTGCACAATCCAGATACCTGTTTAGAGCTACCTAATTTTCAGTACACGGGCATCGAGTGTGAAAAGCCGGCCAAACACGCAGTTGGCCGTCTTCCAACCACTACAGGATACATCGGCATCTCGTATAGACGCGGTGCTAGGACTTTGAAAAATCCGCATCACAAACATACAATGGTAAGTCCTATCCCATTGTCTACATGAGACTGCACTAACTCTTCCTAGGCTTTGGGACGTGCGTGGGACACGACAGGTTTCAATCTTTGCCCTAGTCTCACCATCCATATGCCCGACGACAGCCTGAGCCCTCAGCACAGCATAAACGGTGAAGGCTCAGGAGAAGCTGAATTGGCAAAGGAACATGACGCAAATGGAGAACGGAGAAGATGGCGGGAGCGCGAAGGTCATTACCGTGTTACTGTAGGAATAGCAATAATGTTGAGGCGAGACTCGCTGATGCGTTCAATCCTAGGGCTCGCTTTATTTCATTGCTAAGTAATGAGGTCCTACGCGGATTTTTGTGCGGAAGACCAATTCCTTGGACGTATCATCACGACGTCGAGTCGATCCTTTGAGTTCTCGTCTACATCTGCCCGTGGGGCAGGAGTAACCTGTACACGATTGATCAGTTGATTCTACTGTATAGCTCAACCGTGTGTCTCGCTTTAGCGTCCAAAGGGGGACTGTTGGGTACGGGGCTGGATCACATTACGTTTAGTCCTCAAGCAGCCAATAGCCCATTCTTGAGGGATTTCGCAACATACGCTCGGAACAGAGAGAGAGGGCGGCATCCTTTTGAACTCGAAGCCGAACTTTGTCTGATCGATTGTGCGTTAGAGCGACTGGAGGAGGAGTCTTCATCAAACGAACCATCCAAGTCACAGACGAAAGCTGGCGAGGTAACGGTGGTGGTATCCTCTCTCGAGATACCTTCGGCGCAAGTTGCGGCCCAGGATGACACAGTGAATAGCACCTACAACCCCAGTCTCTTTCAAAGCAGTTCTTTCTTCAGGAGAAAACCTTCTGAACTCACGATCCTTTCGCCCAAGAAGCCCGCGGAAGCGCAGCCTGAAAAGGAATATGATATCGCGGAGAGTTCTACTGGTGGAGAACGGTACCGTCGTATTGATTCAAGTGTCGGCCGTGTTCTTTACTTCGTTTGTTCTCCTTTACTTCCCTTCTTGTTATGCTGCGTCCCTTCGCTAGCCCTCAGCTCTTAACCTCTCGAACTCACGGAACCTATGAAACTCATGATTGCTTCAGTCTACCTTCCTGCTCTCCATCCTTACGGGGAGCCCTCTGTTTACGCTTTGCTCGCGTTCAGCGAATCAGATCACAAAAGTTGCAGGAGTATATTGGAGGCCCACCGACACAACGTCACGAACCCTGGAAGCCCAAAACACGCAGTCGTTCTAACACTCTTGATGCCTGAATTGCTTTCGAGAACATCGCGGAAACCCGTCAGATACATCACGAACTGTCAAAAAGACAATAATGCCGATACGCTGTTCTAACCAATTCGTCAATCACGCTTCGACCTCCGCGGAGGTGAACGCGACCGACTTCTCGAGCGACTGCGACTTCTCGAGCGATAACGATCTCTTGAGCGGTCTCTCTCCCGATCCCGATCCCGATCGCGTCCCGAGGGCGAAGGCCTGCGGTCTCTTTCTCGTCCGCTCGGCGATGCTCGACGCTCTCGTGGACGATCAGCGTCCCTGCCATATGCACCACGGCCGGTTCCTGCAGCTGCCGAGCCACCTCTTCCTCCTCCTCGCCAATGCGTGCTGAGCGTCGGGTCCGCTGCCCGACCCCTCCCCCAACCGGGTACCTCGGGCGCCCCTCGCGCTCCGGGACCAGCTGGTCCTCCTCGTGTAGGCGGACCGCCTCTGGTTGGTGCGCTTCCTGACGGCCCAACGGTTGTGCCGGCGGCACCAGCTATGCTCATGCCCATCGCTTTTGGAGGGAGATGCACGGCAACGAGTAGCCAATCCCCCGGGACGACGCGGAGTTCCTCCAGCGTCCTGGCGAGGTCTCCGTTCTTGACTGGCGCTGGTTCCGCGGGTTGATCGATCTCCATTCCTCCATCTTCGCCAGACGTGAGGGATGAAAGGTCAATCACGTCCTTCGCCCAAACGGTACCCAGATCTTTGGCGGTCATCTTGCCCCGGCTCGTCACGTCTGGAAACACGACCTTGAATGCATATCTTGCGGAAGGGTGACGCAGGCTGAGGCTCAGCGCGGTGGGCGGTAGACTTCTGAGGTAGGTCACCACTTCGCGCAGAGTCGCGTCTTTCCTGTAAACCCCAATGCTAGGTCAGATACTGGGCATTTGAGATGTCTATTAAGTTCATACCAGGTATATATCTGGTGCTCGTCTTCTACAGGGAGCCGATTTTCTTCGAAGAGTTGAAGATTATGGAAGCCATTGACCTTGACAAAAGTACGAAGGAGAAATGGACAGGTCTAAAAGGCAAGAAGTCCGTGTCAGCCAATCACCAGTAAAGCTCTCTCCAGTAATCAAGCACATACCTTCCCTCTCTCACTCTCCGATTTGTTGCCAGCCGGGGATTCCATGGCGGTTGAAATTCCAATTCAGGACAAGGATCGAATTTTCCACAGTTCGTTTTCACATCCAAAGCTTCAGCGCCGGCCCGTGATGATGGCTTCCTCGTTTCTCGTAGCCTCGCACACCCTCCAGACGATCTTTCAACTCTCTCTACTACCACAGCATGCATCCGACTAACACTCTGCTTGATAACTACTACATTGGAGTAGATGTTGGGACCGGATCAGCTCGGGCGACGATCTTGACGCCTAGCGGAGAGATTGTCGCATCAGCTACGCACGGCACGAAGACATGGCGCTCCCACAAGAATTCGAGCATCTTCGAGCAGTCTACGTCTGATATTTGGGGAAAGATTGCAGCCTGCGTGAAGGAAGTCCTTCAGAAGTCCAATGTCCCTCCTCAGCAAGTCATGGGGGTTGGTTTCACTGCCACCTGCTCCCTGGCCGTTGTAAACATGGATGGTGAACCCATCTCTATAAGCGAAGAAGAGTCTATAGGAGCAAAGGGGGAGCGCAACATTATTCTTTGGGCGGATCACCGAGCGGAGGAAGAGGCAAATTTCATCAATTCTACAAAGTCCGAAGTCTTAAAGTTTGTTGGCGGCACAATGAGTGTGAGTGGAAATGATTTATAAGAGGTACTGTCGCTGACGTCCTTCTGTGACTTAGCTGGAGATGGAGATCCCGAAGATCCTCTGGCTGAAAAAGCACATGCCCGAGGAAAAGTTCAGTCAATGTCAGTTCTTCGACCTGCCAGACTACTGTAAGCTATTTCTCTCACTCATCGGCAAATCAGTCGGCGATTGATCTTGTTTCCTTTCCCAGTGACATACAAAGCAACCGCTTCACCGGCCCGCTCGAACTGCTCCCTCGTCTGCAAGACCTCATATGTCCCTCCCGGAGCAACACAAGAATCCAACGGATTCGATCGGTCATTCCTCTCTCAAATCGGCTTGGAAGAGTTCGTCAATGATACCACTCGAATTGGCGGTACCACCAACAGCGCCGAGGGTCCAACGAGCGGGGGCATTGTGTTTACCGCCGGACTCCCCGTGGGCCGCGGTCTGACTAAACAAGCTGCTACAGACCTCGGGCTTATGGAGGGAACTCCTGTCGGTAGCGGTGTCATTGATGCGTAAGATCTTACACTTCGTTTGCCGAAGTCGGGGATCATGCTGAACCCACCATGTTCTATTAGGTATGCCGGGTGGATTGGTACAATCGCTGCCAGACACCACACCGGGGAGGGAGAAAATGCAGAACTTTCCGCGCATCCGTCTATCGAGGAGTCAACTCAGAGGCTCGCCGCGGTCGCAGGGACCTCGACCTGCCATCTCGCCCAGGGCACGAAGGGTATCTTTGTTCCGGGTGTGTGGGGACCTTACAAGGTACGTACAGGTATGTATTCGTCTTTCATTAAGATTTGACTCAGTATCTGCTGTAGAATGCAGTGTTTCCCGGTTGGTGGATGAACGAAGGTGGTCAAAGCGCGACCGGACCGGTGGGTCGTCCTCAGGAAAACATCCTGAATCTTGACTGACATAGACGACTCCCTAACTCACAGCTCATTGAGTTCATCATCAGCAGTCATCCCGCTTACGCCGCCCTTCAAGACCGAGCACGGCAGGAAGGCACGAATGTATATCACATACTCGCAGAGGAGTTGCAGCGCCTCCGAGCGGAGGCTTCCAAGGACAGATTTGAAGAGAGCCTGACAGGGTTGACGAAGGACATCCACATGTATCCTGACTTCCATGGTATACCGGCCATCCGCACATCATGCTTGTACGCTGAGCTGAGGCTTTTACTTGTAGGAAACCGTTCCCCGTTGGCCGATCCTCGAATGCGGGGATCAATCACGGGCCTCGCTCTTGATTCGTCTCTTGCAGACCTAGCCTTGAGGTTCAACGTCACGTTGGAAGCCATCGCTCTCCAGACTCGTCAGATTGTGGAACAAATGAACTCATGCGGACACGACATCAAAAGCATTTACATGAGTGGTGAGTGAGGATATGCTCGGCATGTTCCTCCTCCTGTACTGACCGTTGTGATATCGATTGCTAACGCAGGGAGTCAAGCCAAGAACATACCCCTCATGCAGCTTATCGCTGACGTCTGCTCGATGCCCGTCATCTTACCACATTCGCCAAGTGCAGCAGTGGTCGTTGGGGCAGCCATGCTCGGTCGCTTCGCCGCCGAGGTAACGGGGATACACGCCAAGGAAGTTACGGGAGAAGATCTCTTCCAAACCCAGTCCAAAGTCGATGAAGTCGGTGAATCCGAGAAGGAGCGACTTTGGGGTATCATGGTCGAGATGACGCAAGCCGGGCGAAAGATCGAGCCTGCAGCGAGTCCTCGAGACAAACGGCTCCTGGAGGCGAAATACGCCATCTTTTTGGAGAATATGAAAGTCCAGCGCAAGTGGAGAGATATGATGGAACAAGCTGAAAACGCTGCCAAGACCTCTTGAAAGATTCTAACGGTGCGGCAAGTTGAATAAGAATCCATATGTAGTTGTACAGTGTGAAAAAACCCTTTGCAATGCAGTTTCAAGCTGTAGATGCGGATGTTCCGGCGCTGCGACTGTCAATCTCGATAGCGTCCACCACGAGTTCCATCTCATTGACATCGCCGTCTCTGGACTGGAATGTGTTGGCCGAGGAAGCTAATCCTTCAATGAGCATCGCCAGTCGAGATTGTGTTAACCCGGGCTCCTATACAAGTCGATCAAATGAGTGTTTTTGCGGGTTGGTAATGACGTAGCGACTGACCTTGCGGATCTCCTCCAAGTCGGTTTTGAACTCGTCGGCAACAGTCGCCATCCAAAACTGCCTGAACCGCTCTTTCATCTGCTTTTCTTTCTCTTCTCTCTCTTGTGCCTCGGCAGCAGCGGACTTGGCAGGCAGAAAGGACGGAAACGCGGTCGGTTCGGGCGACGGTGTCCGAGAAGCTACTGGCGTCTCGGCATCTTCCCTCGTAGCGACGACTTCTGCGTGCGTTTGAGTTTGAGTTTGAGGTGGAGGTACTCTCCTAAGAGGGGAACTTGGTTCTGAGTCCGAGTCCGAGCCTGAAGACTCTGAGGAGGAGGAGGAAGATGCTGAGGAAGACGATTGCACGACAGGTGGAGTGGGTTTGACGGTTTGCTCATCTTCTGAGCTAGACGATGAAGACGACGAGGAAGAAAACTCTACTGGCTTTCTCTTCCTCTTCCGTCTATTCTTTTTTGTCGGATCCCTGTTTTTGGGGGGTGCCATGGCCGGAATGGGGTTGAAAATTTGACGCGCAAAGACACGGAGACCGTCCGTGGGACCTCGACAGGGGTCATCACGACGAATCATCCCTCGTTCCTCGTATAGAAATTCATCTTCATCCTCGTCCTTTCCCGTGCATTGAAGATGGACAACCGAACAGTCGGAATTCTCGGTAAGTAACTAATTTCATCGCCCAAGGCGCGCTTAATGACTGGACTTCAGGGGGAGGTCAGCTCGGCCGAATGCTCGGGGCTGCAGCTTCGCTCTTGAACGTCAAAGTCCTCGTCCTGGACTCAGGCGACAACGCACCGGCGAAGCAAGTTATTGCGCCAGCACCACCTCTGTCGCACATAAACGGCAAATTTACCGATGAGGAGAGCGTCAAGCAGCTTGCTTCCCAGGTGGACGTTCTGACGGTGGAGATTGAGCATGTCAATGCTCAAGTTCTCGACGACATCATGAACAACTCGTCCAAGCCGATTCAAGTGCACCCTCGCCCTTCCACTATCAAAATAATACAAAACAAGCTTACCCAAAAGCGTCATCTCACCAAGCACAACGTCCCAGTCGTTGATTGTCAAGAAGTCGTCGCTTCGTCCGCAGATCCGTCGACGTCGGTGCAGGGTGCAATTCAAACCCTTGGTCTGCCGTTGATGCTCAAAAGTCAAACGCTAGCATACGACGGACGAGGAAATTACGTCGTCAAATCAGAAGCAGACATCAACAATGCTCTAGCAGCACTGGGTGACCGGCCACTGTACGCGGAGCGGTGGGCTCCTTTCGTCAAAGAAATTGCAGTAATGATCGTGCGGTCGGCTTCTGGAATTGTTGTGTCCTATCCGGCCGTAGAGACAGTGCACAAGGATAACATCTGCCACCTGGTTTTCGCACCGCTTCGTGGACAAGACCGGGATCTGGACGCAAAAGCAAGGGAGGTGGCAGAGAAGGCAATCAAAACTTTCGAAGGCGCTGGAGTTTTTGGTGTAGAGATGTTCTTAATGCCTGAAGGTATGTCGCTCCCTACTCTATGCCCTTTATCGTCGACTAATAGGGTCCCAAGGCGAGATTCTGGTCAATGAAATCGCACCACGGCCTCACAACTCTGGACACTACACCATCGAAGCGTGTCACACCTCGCAATACGAAAACCACCTTAGGGCAATTTTGGACCTTCCATTAGGTTCCACCGCGCTTCGGGTCCCAGCAGCAGTCATGTTGAATTTGCTCGGAGCGTCCTCTGACATGTCCGAGATCACGCGAGTCTGTCAGAAGGCGCTGACGGTCCCTGGCGCCGCCATTCACCTCTACGGGAAAGCCGAATGCCGCAAAGGTCGCAAAATGGGGCACATAACCATCGTCGGCAATTCAGACGCTGAAGTCCGATCACGGTTACGACCTCTACTGGAAGCATTGCCAGACGGTGATAAGACCTCCACGGATCTCTACGCGCCACTTCCACCGCAAATTGGCTTCTCTCACCGTCACCCGCTCGTCGGAGTGATCATGGGCTCGGACTCGGATTTGCCGGTCATGTTACCTGGAGCTCGGATACTGGATCGATTCTCCATTCCGTACGAGCTCACAATTGTTTCAGCGCACAGAACTCCAGATCGGTTGGTCGAATACGCTCGTTCGGCTGCCTCACGAGGCCTTCGAGTGATCATCGCCGGCGCAGGAGGAGCTGCGCACTTACCAGGAATGGTCGCTTCGATGACAGCGTTACCCGTGATTGGCGTACCTGTGAAAGGAAGTTCGCTTGATGGTGTGGACTCACTTCACAGTATCGTTCAGATGCCCGTAAGCCTCAGAAAGGGACCTATTGCAACTAAGGCTGATCATGACTGCTGGCGTAGCGCGGAATCCCTGTGGCCACTGTGGCCATCAACAACGGCACAAATGCGGGGCTTTTAGCCGTCAGGATACTCGGTGCCTCTGATCCGGGATTGCTGAAGGCTACCGAGACGTATTCGGCGAACTTGGAGAAGGAAGTTCTGGGCAAAGTGGATACTCTGGCAACCGTTGGGTGGGAGAAGTATGAGGTTAAAAAGACATAAATAGGTTAATCAGCATTTGAGTCTTGTCGTCGCTGGGATTCGAGTCGTCTTAGTTGCCTATTTGAGGTTATGTGAAAATGGGCGGCATCGGACGCTCAGTGGTTGTTTGGCTCAAACGCGTCAACAAACGGACCAGTTGCATTCCCGACGGCTCGCGCCGCATCGTCATCCACACCTTCGCTGCGAATCGAGAACCTCAACTGTCATTGTAATGGCTCCATCAGCGAAACCGAGCGCGAAACCGCAAGCCAACAACAACGACTTGCGCTCCTTCTTCAACGGCTCGCAGTCATCGTCTCAAAAGGTCTGCGGTTCGCATAGAAGTGGGAAGCTGCACAGATTCACCATCTAATCTGGGAACCACAGGGATCGCAGAAGACGTCTTCGAATGCGGGAGCATCCAAACAAAAAGCTATTGAGATTAGTATGTACGAGGTATCTGGTCGAACGCGAGCTGTGCTCATCAAGCTCCATCCTGCTTAGCCGACTCTGAAGAGAGCGAACAAGAGAAAAAGAAATCGTCAGTCCTCGGTCGAAGCCTAGGCACTCAAGCCTCGTCTAATGACCCTTTATAGATCGTCAACTTCTAAACCCGCAGCTACTGTACGAATCCCCCAGCTCTAATCTTGCACAAAACAGACCTGACCCTACACTACAGAAAGCGAAAACCGCACCCCCTCCGAAAGCCGCCCCGAAGCCAAAAGCCCCAGCATCCGACTCCGACTCCGACATGGAGGAAGCTCGGACAGCCAAGGCGAACTTGGTCAAGTCTGCGAAGCGTAAGAGCGTAGCGTCCAGCGACGAAGACGAGGAAGAGGATATTGCACCTCCGAAGAAGAAAGCCGCAGTGACGAAGTCCGGGAAGAGCGGGGCGAGCTCTGAACCGAAAGCGAAAGTCGTCTCGACAAAACCCAAGGCCGGACCTAGCTCGTCGAAAGCAAAGGCCCTAGCCAAGACCCCTAAGAAATCTGCAGACGACTATTTCATTAACGACGACGATGATGAAGAGGAAGAAGACAAACCCAAACCCGCTAAGCAGGAGAAAAAGCCAAAGTAATTGACCATACCGATGGTTTGATAGGATCCTGACTTTGTTGTCGCTCATAGCTGGGCTGCCGCGAAAGCCGCACAGATGGCGCGAAACGCAACAGGCGGGGGAGGTGGAGGAGGAGGTGGAGGAGGAACCAAGGCCATTCCTGATGGACAGCCGAATTGCCTTGCAGGCTTGACGTTTGTCTTCACTGGCGAACTCCCTAGTTTCTCCAGAGAAGAGGCACAGGATGCTGCTAAACGCTTTGGAGGGTGCGTAATCCTTCGAAGTCGCCTGTTTTCCTGATGCTAACGTGACCATTGTTTGCAGACGTGTGACCGGCGCTCCTTCAGCGAAAACCTCATATGTCGTTGTCGGAGAGAATGCAGGTCCTAAGAAACTTCAGATTATCAAGGACAAGGGCCTTAAGATGGTCGACGAAGACGGTTTCTTGAACTTGATTGCTACCCGCAAAGGCGTTATGGATGAAGCGACCATTGCCAAGATGGAGAAGGAGGAGGAGAAGATCCGGCAAAACGCCAAAGAAATGGAGATGCGAGAAAAAGCGGCCGCGAAAGAAGCACAACGGGGTGGGGTGGCGGCGAGCAAGTGTGTCGACATCCACATGATTTCTTTGGATGCACTGCTTACGGCTCTTGTTGTAGGGCTATCGATGCGCGTTCCCAACTCTGGACGCAGAAGTATGCCCCACAGAATCTTAAAGAGATTTGTGGCAACAAAGGTCAGGTGGAGAAGCTTAACAACTGGTTGGCTGGCTGGTAAGTCTGAGACCATTCATTGAGAAGTATATGCGCAAGCTCAATGCATTTTCAGGGAAAAATCGCGACAAGCTGGATTCAAGAAACCGGGCAAAGACGGCATGGGGACTTCTCGAGCTGTATTGATCAGCGGTCCACCGGGAATTGGCAAAACCACGAGTGCCCACCTGGTCGCAAAGTTGACTGGCTACACGCCGATTGAAGTCAACGCTAGTGATGCGCGCAACAAGAAGCTGCTCGAAGTACGTCATTTCAACCTCTTCTGTGGTGGATTCCTTTGACTAGTGCTTTCTATAGAATACGACGAACATCACGAACAGGTCGCTCGATGGATGGCTAGGCGGTCACAAGGTAAGAATGTTAGCTGACCGCATCCAACCATCATCTAATGACAACCATCAAGGCCACAAACGTCGCCGGCGTGGAGATTAATGGTCGGCCAGTCCTGATTATGGATGAAGTCGATGGAATGTCTGCTGGTGATAGGGGTGGGGTCGGAGCACTGAACGCTTTGATAAAGAAGACCGAGGTCAGTCTTGCAGACAAAATGACAAGCTGGGAAACTTGAACTCACCTTTTCCACCTTCAGATTCCGATCATTTGTATCGCCAACGATCGCAACTTGCCTAAAATGAAGCCTCTTCAGTCAACGACGTTCGCATTGACTTTCAAGAGGTTCATTCCCTGAGTGATTTTGTCATGATTTCAACTCAATCTGCTTCTTTCACTGTAGGCCAACGGCTGCGGAGATTCGCTCGCGCCTTCAAACTATCGCTTTCAAGTATGTGCGGGTCATTTACCCATTGGACTGATCTTGGCGCTGACTCGAGCAACAGGGAAAAGTTGAAAACATCTGCCGCGGCCATCGATGCGCTCGCCCAAGGCTCTAACTCCGACATCCGACAAATCCTCAACATGATGAGCACTTGGAAATTGAGTAATGATTCGATAGACTTCGACCAGAGTAAAGATCTGTAGGTACCCTGTCTTGCTGCTCAAGTCATCCACTTTCATTTCTAATCCTCATTTCAGAGCCGCGGCGAATGAGAAATACTCTCTCATGACCCCCTTCGTTATTGCGGACAAATTGCTCGGCCCTTACACGTTTTCAAACACGAGTCGGATGACGCTCGGAGACAAGATGGACTTGTACTTCCACGACTTCTCGCTCGTTCCACTCATGATTCAAGTGGGTTTCTTGTCACGCCTCCTGATCGTATCCACTCTAAATCTCCTACTAGGAAAACTATATCAAAACGACGCCTAGAAAACTCACGAACTTACAAGGACATGAGCTAGCCTTGAAGTCACTCAAGATATTAGACGAGGCTGCTTCGGCAATATCTGATGGAGACTTGGTTGACGCGATGATACACAGGCGAGTTATTCCTGGGGTAGGAGAATGTGCTGGAACTAACTCGGCGGACTTGGTTCCTAGTCCGGAACAACATTGGTCGCTGATGCCATTACACGCGGTGCACTCGGCCGTTCGTCCAGCTGCGCAAATGTACGGCGGGTGTCAAGCATTTGGACCAGGTCCCAAAGTGATGTCGTTCCCGAGGTAAGCCCTGTAGTCCATTCCGCAAACCTACTGGGCTTTCTAATCCTCCATTTTCCAGCTGGCTGGGCCAAAACTCCAAGCAGACGAAGCTTAAGAGGCAACTTGGCGATATTCAGATTCGCATGCGGCTGAAGGTGACTGGAGATAAAGAGGAAATTCGTCAACAGTATATACCGTCGCTCTACCCTTCTCTTGTTCAACCTCTGATCGACCGGGGTTCTGTGAGTATCAGTGTTGCGGAGTATGTCATATTCGACGCTAATACGAACCTTGTTTAGGATGCGGTAGGAGACGTTATCGAAGTCATGGACGAGTACTTCCTATCCAAGGACGAGTGGGACTACCTAGTCGAATTGGGTGTCGGGGATAGAAACGACGAGACCGTGATAAAGAAGATACCAACCGCCGTCAAAACCGCCTTCACACGAAAGTAAGTTTGACCAACCCATTGATAACCTTTGGTATCTTATCTCCCCGGTTACAGGTACAACTCTACAGACCATCCCGTCGCCTTCCACAAAGCTACTCTATTCGGGACCAAAGCCAAGACCATTGCAGCGGGTCCGGCGCCAGATGTGGAAGATGCTTACGATGTGGAAGATGAAACTCTGGCCGTCGAGGCGGATGAGAACGACGACGAGGATAACGAGGATATTAGCAAGGATAAAGTAAGAATGCGACGGAGGCAGCTTTAACCGACATCGCTAACCATGGCATGATTCTATAGCTTATTAAGGAATCGAAACCAAAGAAGACTACAGGAAAGGCACCTACCAAAGGAAAACCAAAGGCTCAGCGTTAGTTAGGATTACCTTCGGGATTTGTTGATGTATATTATACTTCTGCATTTTGCCGCGTCGTGCTTGTCATAATTTGTCACTGATCACTTTTCGATCATATCCACCAACCCCTCATGGCCGCATGCTAAGAATCGCTTCCTCCAAAGTTACGAAAGTTTACTCTAAACCATTAATTACTACCGATGCAGCTGTGTTAAACTCAAAGCCCACTTCATCGGCACTCCGACCAGTTTCTTTTCAAGGTTCGCTGCACATTTACCGCCTTACCAGACTCCACCTAACTCTTCATGCCCTCAGAACGCAAAGAGCAACGCGCATTTATTGCATCGATAGGCCGCCTTTTGTCCGATGGGAAGCTAGCCAGCGCGTTCTGGGCTGCGAAAAAGACTGCGGTCTCGCAGACGTCCGTTTCGTTGAAACAATCGTATTACGAAAAATCGATCAACACCTTCGTGGATCACAGCGCACTTCGAGAAGCGCACAGGCTATACCGAGGAGAGCTCGCCGATGGACTTGTTCCATCTACTTCGGTCACTACCCATCTGCTGCGGGCCTGGGGCAAGGAACCGGACAAGGATCCAAGCATCATGAAAACCATCGGCAAGACCTTGTTACAAACACCGGTTCTCTGGGACGAAGGCCTCTTAGGCACCCTCCTCTCCAATCTCATCACGGCCCGGAGATTCACTCTCCTGGAAAAGACCGTGTACGCTTACCGCGCGTTATGCAAGAAGAGGAGTGTAACGTGGACACCTAGTCCAACCATCTGCGCTATCATGATCCGCGGTTACGCGTCGGCCAACTGGACCAAAAAGGCGCTAGCGTGGCTGCAGACATACCGAACAACCTGCCTAGAGGACGGACAAGTTGGAGATCATCGACCATATGCCAACCTACTCTGGCGCCTTGCGCGCCACTCCCCCGCCGGATCCATAAACCCATCATCATGCTATACCATTTTCCGACAAATCATCGAGGACAAAGTACCGTTACACATCTCCATCTTCAACATGCTCCTCGCGCTGGAGAATCGTAACAGAACCACTGGGCGCACATTCGCACTTTTCCGAATCATGGAACGGAAATACCCCACCATCACGCCTGATTCCGGTACCTTTTCCTCGCTTTTTAAAGCTCACCAAATTAGGAGCCTCAAGGCCCGACCTCTTCCCGATGCATACTCTCCCAGAACGCTGTATCGACGGATGCTCCTTCTCCACCATACCCACACCCGAGGAAAGCCTTCAAGACCATCCCAAGTGTTGACTACTGAAACGTTGAACTGTGCGCTGGGAGTTTTTCTCAAAGTTCGGGATTACGCTGCCGCGACGGTCGTCCTTCGCACCTTCGCTGTGTGCCAGCTGATACCCAATACCGATACCGAACATCTGGTCACGCGCCATGCATTCCGCCGAATGGAAATGGAACTGTCGATGGTCCCAGGGCCTACAGGCGTGCGATGGGTAGACACTATGAAGGGCAGCATTGTAACCCCTTCCGAAACGAAACAAGAACGACAGCGTATCCGACAAATTCTCGATTCTATTAAGAAGGATGCTCAGGGCGTGCTTGATGATGATATAGCGGTAGTTCTTGGGGACACAGACGAATGGGCTGCTTCACTCGTCTCCAAAAAGCCATGGAGGATCCCCGCACCAGGCAAATCCGTCCATCCTATCTTCAAGCGCAACCCACCACGGGCCGTCAGCATCGGGAGATTATTAGAATTGCTAAAGCGGGTTATGAATGCCGATCTTTTTATCAAAACTCATTGCCAAGGCGACCCTCAAGCTCATTTCGCGACCGAAATGGCTCAGGCTAATCTGGAGATGCTCCCGCCCAAGCGTCATTTACAGTAGATACTGCGAAGCAAATATCTTTTTAATAGCAGGTGATCTGTATGTACTGTACATCCTTTGTTTCCTAGTTCCGTGGGCGTTAGATACCGTTCCTCATAAATTATCTAATTATGATGTATCAATAGTATCCGCCCCGTCCGTTCCCTCGTCCGCGACCTTGACCATAGGTAGGGGTTGATCCGCGGTGTGACGAATACGATGGGTAACCACCTCGTCCTTGCGGAGGGGGAGGTGTGCCATACGACCCGTAATTGGAGCCATACGGTGATCTACCGCTGTTGCTTCCATAACCAGAATAAGCTCCTTGACTGCCACGATTCCCGTATCCATAGGACCCGTTCCGATCAGAATATCCCCCACCACGACCATTCGAATGACGTGATTCCCAAGACTGGTCTTGATACCCACCCGCTCCGTAGTGTCCATCTGAACGAGAGTTGCGATCCCCGGAAGACGACCCTCTACCAAGAGCAGACGTGTTGCTGAAGCTGTTGTCTCGGCCTCCACCTCGTCCCCGGTGATTTGGGTTGTATTCTCGACCAGCTCGTACAAATTCGATATCGGATCGGTCCAAGCGCCGAGGCGGAGGCTGGGCGCCAGGGAGTAAGACGGAGCGATGAGGTGTCACTTGTTTCGGGAAATAGTATAAAACAGAGATCGAACGATTGTTGGATATGTCGGGCAGACCGATGCTTGCTAATGGCGATTCGTATGTCGCTCCCGGTACATGAGCAGAATCTGCAACGACCATGCCCGCGAGCCCGTTGCTCTGACGAATGTCAATTGTGTGCGCCTGTATACGTATATAAATGGTCAGAACTAGTCTCGTGGGCCTCAAATTCGACATTTACAGACCCCTGCCTTCTTTCGCTTGCTGTACAGCTCGCAAAGGAAGTTATAAAGCGGATGTTGATCCGAGACAAGGAGGGAACTTGAACCCCATGTATTCCGGCGTATTTCGTCCTTTGAGAGTTGTGCCGTCCGGGGTTTCATTGCGTCAAGGAGGCGTTGCTCGTCGATGAAGGGCAGTAATGCAATCCCTTGCCACGCTTGCGTCTTTCCATTCATGTCGATTTCGAAGTTCAGAGGATAGAAGTCAATGATGGGGGAGTTCTCGTCCGTCATCAATTCTTGGTACGGGACAGGGATATGCTTTCGACTGCAGGGTACTTGTCAGTCAGCAGCATTCACAGAGTGCTTAAGAACTCGTTACCTTGCTGGTGGAAAGACCGCCATAAGCTGTTCAAAGGGTTTAAATGGCTGACCTATCTTGAATTGGATGCTCAAAGTGGCTACATCGTCAAAGTCTCCCGCGAATGGTGCGTAGTGCGAGGGGTAGAACCATTGCCAAGAGGGAGTCTGGAAGGGGATAATGAGTGACTGCCTATTTTGGGGTGGAAAGTCAACGTACTCCTTGGTAGTAATAATGTAGAACCCAGCAAAGGCCTTCAACATAGCTAGAAGTAATCCTTCATGATAACGATATAAACTAGCAGCTCCTATATGATGAAGGAATAACTCACTTGTGTCTGGCTTCCCTATCCGCCCATTCAAACTCGAACTTGCTCTTGTAATACCGCTGTTGGTAGCCAGGAGTCCACAATCTAGTCATAATCGTCAGCACTAATCGTCATAAGCGGATAAAAAGTCGTACTTGATAGAATCATGCTCCTCAGTCTTGCTCTTTTTCACGATCGGGGCATCCTCTGCGACCTCGTCCGATTCATCCATGCTTTCTCCCTCCGCATCTTCCTCTATATCCTCTGCCTTGCGTTTGGTACCGCGAGGAGAATCTTCCACGGCCATGTCGGGAGCCGTTTCACCAATGGACACATCAGTGGTTCCTGGAGGAGACCCAACAGCAGCTTCCAGGAAGGAGACTGCCTCAGATGGAGTTGGAGCGGGCTCCTCTTCCATCACAGTGTCAACAGGGTCTGATACCTGGTGTGGTGTTTCAGGAACTGGTGTATCGGCCACGGGGGCAGGAGGCTCGGCGACAACTGGAGCTGGGGCAGTCGCCTTCTTGTCTGGTTTAGCAGCATTCCGGCCGAGTGGCATCAGACCGTGCAGTTCAGCTTTAAGAGCTTCGGCAGCACTCATATTCGCCATCCGGATAGCGGCACGGTTAGACACTACGTCACGGTTTGTCTCGCCAACGGTGGCAACCCCGTTAGAGGCTGGCGTCTCGGCGGTCGCAGAAGTCGGTGACATGACTGGCGCCGTAGATTCGGGCTTCGCGAACATGTCGAATGTCGGTTTCTGAGGTAGCCCGTGAGGGAGGGACGGAAGAGAAGTTCTTGTCGGGCCAGGTTGGGTATTGGGGGCCGCTGCGATAACTGGGACAGTCGTGATGTTCCGAGTCTCTCGGGACATCTTTTGCTGAGCCTCACGTTGCTTTTGTCGTTCATCATCTAAGTGATCAAAGCATCTCAGTTTAGGGCTCACTCAAGGATCATAACGTGGACGCGAGCGGAGAGGGATGGGAGACGGACGGTCATGGGGCAAGATGAGCGGGTATACGAAGAGGTATGGAATGGGCTATCACGCGGACCTTCATGATGTTTCTTGAATATCTCGGCTTCCTGCTGTCCGAGTCCTTCCAAGATCAACTGCACTCGCGCCAAATTCAAGTGACCGTGACTGGTGACGTATCCGTCCAT
>WSUD01000349.1:0-18348 GCA_019633495.1 Tulasnella sp. 427 | reverse complement strand
CAACGCCTCCATCTCCACTCCCGTTTGACTTTGACATTCCGCTGTGGCTTTGCAATCCACGGCGTACGGGTGGACATTGGAAGGGGTGAATGAAATGGAGACATGTGTCAGCCCGATCGGGTGACAGAGTGGTATGATAGACGACGTTTGCTTTGCTGCGAGTACCCCAGCAAGTTGAGCCGTTGTCAAGACGGGGCCTTTGGAGGCAGCCTTTTGCTGCTCTTTCGTAAGCGAAGGCCGAGCCAAGGTGTTATCGCCGGGTGGCGGGTAGACCAGAGTGAAAGCCTCGGGTGTCAGGTGGATTCGACCGACAGCTGTTGCGGAACGCTTTGTAACCGCTTTGTCCGATACGTTGACCATGGATGGATTTCCATGAGCATCGACGTGAGTGAGCTTTGGCGGAGAGTCTGACTGTGTTGAAGTTGCGGCGGGTTTGAATGGCATACTGGAGTATGTCCGGAGAAGGCGTAGAGTGTCACATGTCGAAGGACGGTAGTGCAAAGCGAGAAGTCCTCCAGTTCGACTAGGTCGGGGCCTCGCTGCTGATCTTGATTTCGGCCCTTATAATGGGAGATAATATAATAAATATGATGTATCTATTCTGCCGGGTGCGGAACATACTCAACCACCAATCAAAATCATGGGCCTGTTTGTTGCGGTGTCAATTTGTCCCATTTCCTCGTGCTTCTCCTTCTTCTGCCCCACAGCAAAGCCAATAAGCCTAACCAGGTCGTCATCGCTAGCGCCTTCGCGAATGCGGTCTCTGAGGCTAATCTCAGCCCCGTCAAAGAGGCAGACCTAGAAGGTACAGGATGCGGTTAGCTAGGTGGAAATGAAGTGTACGATAGGGCAAACTTGCTTTGATTTTGCCGTCCGCCGTTATCCGTAGTCGATTGCAGGTTGAACAGAAGTGGTCTGACATGCTGCTTATGAATCCGAACGACCCTTTGAATCCTGGTATGGTATACGAGCGAGCCGTATCGTTCAGTTCGTCTGCTGCTTTGGAAACTCCGGGGTGTTGGTTTGCTATCTGGTCTAAGAGCAACACCGAGGGTACCAGTCGGTCCTTACCCCAGTTATTGCCTATCATGCGGGGTGTCAGGACGTAACCCAGGAATTATGTACCCTAGGCTATCGAATCACTTACCTGAGAATGGCATGAACTCAATAAATCTGACACTCAAATCTTGATGTCTCGTCAACTCCAAGAAGTCCATGACTTCATCGTCGTTGACACCCTTGACGACCACAACATTCAACTTGACGCGTCTCAATCCAACCCCTTTAGACGATGGAGACAGCAGAGAAAGTGCCGTATCGAGGGATCTCATCACTGCTTCATGACCCCTCCGCCGGGTGACGGCTTCGAACTTCACCGGATTCAACGTGTCAAGACTAGATGCGGCATTAAGTTAACCGCCGTGCAGAGTTTCCAAACGACCGAATAGCCGAACCTGAGGTTGAGATGGGTTAAGCCATTCTTGACGAGCTCGGGAAGCTTTCGGTGAAGTGCAAGCCCGTTCGACGTCATGCCAATACTTTCCAAACCCAAGGAACGCAGGTGATTCAAACGTCCTGCACATTCATTCTTAAGTATCGATACGTCAGAAAACAGTGTGGCGTACACTCACTTACTATATCCAGAATGTCCTTCCGTATCGTTGGTTCGCCTCCTGTCAGACGGATCTTACGCACCCCGTGCCGAACGAAAAGAGTGGCGAGACGGATCACCTCGTCATCCGTCAAAATGTCAGTCCCGGGAGACAAGTCAATGCCTTCTTCTGGCATACAATAGAAGCCTATCGGAGGCACATAGACATTAGAGACAATCGTGGTACTCGAGCTTGGGAGACTCACACCGGAGATTGCAGCGTTCCGTCAGGGAGATGCGAAGATAGTCATGCTTCCGTGAGAAGTTGTCGACGAGAGGCTCATCCCGCCATGCGGATCGGGATTTCAATGGCTCCGAAACAACATGTTGAGATGCTCTGGCAGGGGATGTAAAGTCGAACGGGGAGCTCCTCTTCCCTTGAAGGGCATCGATCGCTTGTATTCGAGCCTTTTCAGACGGTGCGATTGTGTCACTAACAGGGCTGGGGTATGTACGTCGACTGATGCTCACTCGTGCTTTCTGCTTCAACAAGCTAACCGCACTGTGGCTCCGCGCTGTGGGCTCCACCTGCTCCCTGGCTACGGTGGAGGCGGCTCGACCCAGATTCGAACCAGACGTCCGGAGGGAACGGGCACGGATACAGATGGTGCTGGACGAGGACATAGAAAGAGTGTCGACGCGTGAGCAAGATAAAGCGAGCCTCTTTGCCGCCCCCTTTTATAAGTGCTTCGTTTAAAATAACGTCAACTGTTTGGGCAATTCCGACTTTTTGGGCTCCAATCAGTGGGTTTATCCGACCTGCTTTTCTTACGAAGAGGCTTGTACAGGCGTGTTATTTGTTTTGAGAGACATTAGAGGTGAGATCTCGGGCGACACTCACTCCCAATTCCGTCAAGGTCGTTGCTGGTGGACGGGGCGGAGTGAGTCCAGCGGGGAGAAAACTCGGCTAAACTCCAATGTGACGACTGGTCCAGTCACCGCGAGCGCGGGAAAGACTAAGACGATCGCCAGCGGCACCGCTCCTTTCGACACCTCAACCAGTTCTCCTTTCAAACCCCACATTTTCCTTTTCTAGCAACCTCATCCTTTTCTCATCTTGAAGTCCTCACGCTCTCTCATAAATTCTTTCATCTTTCGTCTATAAGCAATGAACTCGGCGTCGCAGGCGACAGACGGCTCTGGATCCATCGAAGGCTTACACTTTGGGTTTCAGGAGGAGACTCTCCTCTTTGGCGGGCTGCAACTCACGTCCTGGTCGAGCTTCATTGTCGGAATCCTTTTAACCTCCACTATCTGCTTACTTGAAAGGTGTGTGCATCCTGAGCGACGTTGCGCGGTGGTTTCCCTAGTCCTGTGGCTTATTCGGGGCTTGGCTCGGCAGATTCATTACACTCCTCTTGTCGAGCAAAACCCTTCCAGCTAGATGCAAGATAGACGGTCATCCGCTGAGAATAGCACTCTTAAGAACGGGTTTGTATGCTGTTGCAACCCTTCTTCGATTGTGAGTCCGGGCGGTCCGCGCTGACCGACGGAAGGCAGTGACCGACACGTTCACGCTGTTACCTAGGGCCTACATGCTGCTGTCGATGACTCTGCATCTCGGGTATGCGTTTCGTCTATTGTTGGATCCCTCATCATAGCTGATATCGCCTTCTAACTTTCAGGATCATCCTAACCATTGTGCGTACTTTGATTGCCTTTGCACCGCGCGTGCCGATTTAGCTCCTTCCGGTAACCTCACTGACTTTGTCCACCGTTCTTCTAGGTCGTTTCACTTTCAGTTGGTCAATTTTGCATTGAATACCGTCAAGCATGTCCTTCGTCGAGCAGCGGTTCTAGGTGAGTTGGCTAGGGTCGCTGCTGGTACCAATGGATTGACCAGGCGCTTCTCTATCCGCAGTGGAAACCGCTCAGGGTACTACACCCCATTACCCGTCTACGCATCCTCCAACGACGTCGAAAGCGGCTCGTGGGATGGCGCGCGCGACAAGACGCGCCAAATCATGCTTAGTGTCTTACCGCCGTCCACAGCAGACAGTCGTTCCGTCACTCCAACTCCGGGCACGACCTCTGGCCCACTTTCTTCGCAACTCTTCGATCCTCGCAGGCGAGGGCAGGGACAACCGGCACCTCGGTACTCCCCGACAAGCTCGTCTTGGGCAAATGGACATCAAGATTCTTCGACACCCCAGACCTCCCCAATCCATCGGCGCCAAACCAGTGTGTCTTCGTTGCGCAAGTCGGGGGGAAGTTTGACGGGGCTTCAGAGGGGACGTGGGTCGGGCAGTACGATTACTCCAAGTAATAGCGCCGGCCCAAGGAGGCCTCTCTTCCAGATCGGGAGCAGCGGGGACGAGAGAACATCGGACAGCGAGTAGGAATACTCTTTAAGGACGCTCTTGACTGCCCATCCGCTGGACTTTCTACACACAGCCAACACACCGCGGCTCTAAAAAGGCAGTAGAATGCCTTCTCTCTAGATTCCATCTACGGCTCCTGGCTTAGAACGGGCGTTTTCGATTTATGTATGGAGGTCTGATTACACTACACCGTTGTTTTCAAGTAAGACCTAAAACCCGTGGCTTCGTTGCTCTTTTCATGCGCAAAATTCTAAATATTTTCCAAGTGGGAGATGGCGGTCAAAACTAGGGGTCGCGCCTCAGGATATCCTTGGAACGGGATGGACCGTTCTTAGTGGTCGGAGCTCGAGGTATACCGTTCCGTTGCGCTATCTCAGCAAGACTTGATTGAAAGCATTGGACAAGTCCTCTAGAGGGGTTATCCAGAGTTCTCTTAGAATTTCACCTTGTTCATGTACATGGTAATGTACGTTGAGAGGCGATATGCATGGGGACTGCATGGGGGGGGGAGCTTCGTGAGAGTACGTTGTAGGCTTTAACTTCAGCTCTAGAAGACTACCTGACTAGTCTTTTCTGGTGGTCGTTTTCTATCTCGCCTGAGATACTATAGCAGGCCTTTCTCATTGTGACAAGTCTGCGGGAATTTCGCATCCAAATTTCTCTGCCTAAAATGGCAGTCACATGCTGTGCTCCCAGAAAACCGGTAAGGTGTGCAAGGCATTGAGATACAGGACCCCTGTCACTACTAATGGTCATAGGCACTTTTATAATACTTAGGTGCCAACAATTTCTGTACCCAAATATAATACTTGTGGTCAGAATTCGTGTGAATACGTTCAGAATCTGGCCATGCTTGAAATCCTCTTCTCATAACGGTCCATATGCTAGAACCTCGTCATAAGCCCATCCAACGCCAGCCGGCGTGTTAATGGACAACAGGCTAGTCGCCCGCAAGATATAAGACACCCCGGCTCTGAGTTTCGTAATTAGCGATATACGAGAAAGGGTAGTCGGTAGCGAGGACTAATGCACGAGGGACCGCCGTTGGTCCACAATTATCAGTGGGGTAGCCACCCGTCCTATGCGAGACAAAGCGAGATTCATCTTCTCGAAGGGTAATCGCTAGCAGAAAACAAATACATCGACCTCTGGCTATATGATAGTACCAGGCGCAGGACCTGGCTTCATATGGAGCAGAAAGCAATACCTTTTGGCTAAATATTGAGGAAATTATAATATTTCGGGTGTTGCTTAGGGGGATATCATCGTTAGCAGTGACAGGGGTCCTATTGAGATTGCAATTGCTGCGTGGAAATCGTGTTGTTCAATGGAAGATAGTGCTGCCGCGACGTGATGCGATACGACGTGAAATCGCGACGCCGTCGCGACATGGAGGCGATTCTAGAGCTCTGATTGGTCACTACGCCTGGGAGTTGCGACAATTTCAGGCACCACCTCACATCGCAGCAACACTAATGGAAGAGGACCAAGTGACTTGACCCTCCAGGGCTGAGGAGGGACTCGTCTTTGCAACGATCGAAAGTACCATCCCCCTCTCAGCCTTTCATCATCCGTCAGACTTTGCGGTATCTCTTCTAGTAGCTGACCAGTACTAAAGCCCTCTGAAACCACCAGTCTCCACCCAGGCCGGTACGCGTAGTCTACTTACGCGACTATATAGCTCGATATACTGAGTTCGACGTTAAGGTACTAGTCATGTCCGACATCCAACGCGACACAGTGCTAGCGAAAGCTGCAGATTCCTTGCACCAACCTAGGGTCCGGGATACCTACAGCCCTCGGGCGCGAACCTCTGAGCTAGAGCTCTCTCGTCCAAGCGACTATCAGCCTCTGGTAACTGATTCAACCCCAGCTCCCCCCAGCCTTCCATGGGTGCCGTTCTTGCCCCAGCCTGGGGATACCTACAGCCCTCGGGCGCAAACCTCTGAGCTAGAGCTCGCTCGTCCAAGCGACTATCAGCCTCTGGTAACTGGTTCAACCCTAGCTCCCCCCAGCCTTCCATGGGTGCCGTTCTTGCCCCAGCCTGGGGATACCTACAGCCCTCGGGCGCAAACCTCTGAGCTAGAGCTCGCTCGTCCAAGCGACTATCAGCCTCTGGTAACTGGTTCAACCCTAGCTCCCCCCAGCCTTCCATGGGTGCCGTTCTTGCCCCAACCTAGGGATACCTACAGCCCTCGGGCGCGAGCCTCTGAGCTGGAGTTCACTCGGACGAGCGACTATCAGCCTCTGGTAACTGGTTCAACCCCAGCTCTCCTCAGCCTTCCATGGGTGCCGTACAACGATGAGGGGTTCACAAATTCGAAGAACATAGAACCATCACCGCGTTCGTCTCTCGTTCGGCGTGACCAAGCGTTGGAAGTCTCTGGGTATAGACGCAGCGTATGGTGGGATGCGGAACTTGAAGAAATTCCGGATGGGCGCCGCCTTTCCCCACTTTCCCCTTCGATTGGCAGGTCTGGTGGGATGAATAATCCGCTCGCAACTGGCAGGAGACAAAGCCGATCTAAAGCTGAGTCCGACAGTCTTTTAGGCCCCTGGGCAGAAGAAGAGGCAAAAGATGGGCCATCTCCCTCATGGCTTCTTTCTCATGCTCCAGAAGTTACGGTGCCGCCAGAGGAGGAAGACGAGATATCGACACCCTTCGGTATTGATCGTCACTTGGGAAGACCAATCCTTTCATCGCCGAGGACGGAGAGCCTCTCCGGCTCCGTGAACGATTCAAAGTCGGGATATCTAGGAATTAAGCCGCCGGGGAGGTCATACGCATCCCTGAGGATGGCTGAAGAACCGCAAGCCACGAAACCCAGAAGCTCGCTCGCCTCCTCCAGCCATAAAAAAGGCGCTCTCCCAGTGAATAAGTACAACAATGCGCCCGGGCTGTCCTACGCTCCATCCAATAGTTCTTCGAGCAGTCGGACCCGGCCGAACTCACGAGAAGGCCCAAGAGAGACAGTACACCAGGACCTGGCACCATACTCTCGTCCTATTCATACAGGGGGAAGAGTCACCGGTCTGCTCCATCGGTCCTCCCGACACGCCGATCAAAGCAGTCTCGGCGGGAGCAATGAGCAGCCAGGTCCCAAATTCTGGGATCCACCCCCAAGATTGCCACCATCGAGCATAACCATCAATCCTGAGAGCTCCCGGGAGGGGAATACCAATACGGGAGACCTCGGGAGACGTACACCGAAGCAAGGGGCCCGATTCCGCCGCTTCGCGACGGGGTCATTAAACACAGGATCAGCTAGAAGCAGAGCAGGCGATGCTTCTTCTAGTCGGGACATTGAAATAGCGACTCGTCTTGAGCGATTGACCGTTCTGGAGAACGACGGAGAAGCCCAAAGACAAACGGGATGCCCTTTCAGCGGCAGAGGATTGGACATTACGGCTTTCGAAGATCTTTCAATATTGCCTGGTCTCTCCACTCCAGCCACAGAGAAAGTAGTGGATCTTCTCCAAACACTTGCCTCTGCAGCTGCCACAGCGGTCAGACACAAACACAAGATCTACTCCATTCTGAGGGTCTCCCTAGAAATTTGTGCCTATATCGTTCGGATTGGCCCCGCCCCTTCCGAGCAAAGACTTGGCAGTGTCAAACATACTCTTGACAGAATGGCAAAGTATGGCCAACTGGTCGATGCATTGGAAGAGTGAGTCCACACACAATTCCTGAGGCTCAGTGCACTAACGATTGAATTAGCGTTTTGACGCGTCTAAGCCAAGTTATTTTACCAGAGATAGTGCCTTTTGCGCCAGAAATGTACTCATCATGGACTTGGAGTCGATGGAGCTTTCACTCCATTCTCATTAGTCTTCGTTCGTCCCCTTTTCCTGTGAGTATACTCTGATCAAGGCGTACGAACCATCACTTGTTCAACCCGAGCCAACAGGAAATCTCGTGCAGGCACAAAAGCCAGGAAATCGGCCTCCAGGACCTATTTTTTGATGACTGCAGCTGGTTATCACGTCTCATCCACGTCATCGAGTCCGAACTGTCTGCGCAGTTCCCGGATATACCTCAACCCGCGTCTGCCGTAACAAACGGACTACGTTACCTACAGAGCGAGATATACTTGGGAACGCAAGCGGTGAGTTTAAAGTGGTGGCCGTATATATAAAAAGAGTCTAAGATATCACTTGAAGGCCTCGACAAGGGAGCTTGTGATCGACATTGCAACCGTTCTGGCTCTTACGTTGAGCGGTGCCTCGGTGGACTCTGACAGCGAGATACAACAAGGCTCATTAGCTTCACAAGCCCATAGAGATCGGTGCATTCAATCCTTGACGGGGTAAGCACAAGGCATCATAGCGCAAATGTCAAACCTGTGTGTCGTTGAGACTAGTATCTTTTTGCAGTTTGTTTTCAACGTTAGATTTGGGGTCTGCGTTACACGCCTCAGCTGTTCAGAGCCTTATTGCGAGCTGGGCCGATATCAAGATGACCATTTAACCTCGATACCGACTCACGACTGTAGACACGGGTTTCAGCGACGAGGGGAGTTGTATTTGTATATGTTTGTATGGATGCACAGCCTTGGGGAATTTGATGTAAACGCAATGATTTCACGGTGAATTGGGACACGGTCAGGAAATGAATTTATATCTCCTTGAATGAGCTTGAGGCCTTTTGGCCGTTGTCCTTTACGACCACTTGCACGCCTCGAGGCACAAGCTCAACTCGACAGAAGCACCGAATAACACAGCCTCCTGGCTCATATACATATACTCAGCTGCAAGACCGGATAATACGGACAATATCATGGAACAGCCGAAAGATCCCCGTCTAACATGTAAGTCCAAATGAATCCAGTTGGGGCTCGACGCTGAACCCTGAGACATATGCGCATTCATAAATAAGACGAGCTGCCTAAGCTTGTGGAATCTGTCAGATCCGGATGGATTGTGTCATCCCAGGCGATTGCTGTCGTGGTACGTGGGACTATGGAATAGAGTGTCCTCATCATAATGGCCGTCCTAAGCTGAGAAGTGCTGTAGGGTGCCTTATTCGCCGCTGCAGAAACGACTCTCATTCCGTTTGTCAAAACCGCGAGCGTGGATGGCAAGGGAGATCCCTTATTACCTACTCATGTCGGGCTCTTCAAGTTACTACTCATCGTCTCCTATGGCGCATTCCTTCTCAGTGCCAGCGCAACAATCAGCTCCCTAATCCTAATTGACAAGCTCGGAGAGATGTCTTTTCTCAACAGAAACAGTGGGGCTCAAGGCTCAAGCAGAACGCCTACGATACCAGTGTACGGAACTCACCGGGTTTCAAGTCTCTTTCTCGCTCTTCACTCATCTGCATACTTGGATATTAGATCTGCCAACAGGCTTCTTGGGCTATACAAGCTCAAGCCCGACTGGTATCTCATACAAGCTCATTGTAAGGCGAAAAAAGCAAAACCAAAGACTGCGGCTCATATCGGTTTACCGCATCAACTCAGGTCTGATTTCTCTTCTATTGGGATCCTGCTGCATTTTCCTTCAAATGGCTCTATATACCTGGCTTATGGAGTCTACCGTGGTTTTTGTCGCGACTACTATCATCGCCGGTTGGTGCATAACACCCCTCATCATCTCCATAGCACACAGCGGTAAGTCATCTGGATCCTAGAACGCTTGCATTACTACCAGGTCCCGATTAATAGCACATTCTTTAATAGTGACCGCTGTGTATGCGGATAACGATGATCCGAGGCAGGATGAATAGGAGCTATTCGATACATACGATCCATTCTCCTTCGTATGCTGTAAGTTGTCGTTTGTCCTTGTGATATTTCCATGTTAGTTTCGACTCTATGTCGGGCTCGCACACATAGTTCCAGGACGCCTCCGAGATATGATGAAAGGTTCGCCTCTTCGAGTTTGTCTGCCCGTCCGCAATCGCTTTCGTTGTCGGCTCGTTGAATCCTACCACCAAGCGGAAATGAGGGCGATGGCGTCCGCTTAAAGGATATATGTACGCACTAGACACAATGTAGAAGCTATCTTCATTCTGGCCTCCAGGAGCGAACGGTACTCCTTTGACTAAGAGAGTGAACTTCGGCTGAGGTGGAATGAGATAGACCACCCCGACGTCTTCGGCTCCACTTATAGGTAACCCCATTAGAGAGTCCGACGCTTTTCGCCGATCGAATTTCGAGCCTTCTTGAGTAAGTCGATGCGCCTTTACCTGTCGGCAGTAAAAATAAGGGTATGGCAGCTTAGCATTTGGGCAACAAAGGCGAATGCAGTATAGCAGATCGTCCAGCGTGTAACTTGTCCCGCTGAAGGCATCTGAGATGCTATCTTCCATCAGTAACTTGGGATGAAACTACGCTGAAAATGGTTTTCCCTTACATTTTACTGTTTCGCTAATCGGATCGACCGTTCCCAGTCCACTATCGCAGATTCGCACATGGATGGGATATTTGGTTGAAGGGGAGGGATACGTCCTTTCCACCTTTTCCTGTTTTCGTTTCCGCTGAGTGAATTATGAAGCCATTCAAAGTACTAAGATACTCGCCTTGATCATCTGGGTTGCAACACTTAACCGATCCTTTGGGACTTCGTCTTCTGGTATTGGGATATGTTCCTAGTCCAGCCGCTCTTTCAGCCTCCGAGCCGTTCTGCGACGTATCATGAAGAGTAGCTCGAATCAAACTAACCCGCTTAGCGAAGAACTCCTTCAAGGCTGTCTCGGCCTGTTTTACCGGATCGTTCGGATTGTTTCGGTCGTATTCGTGCCCGTTGTTCACGAGCCCAAGGGCTGCAAGCGCTTGATCGATAGCCCTGTTAAGTCCACCTTTAAGAGCGAGACTGGCTCGGTGATGAAGAGAGCTCACAATTGCATTTTTTCCTTTTGGTCTTGAGATAGTGTCTTGTCTGCATCGATGCGCTCTTCCAGCCGAACGCAGTACTTCAGCAGAACTAAACCAATGCAGCGACTTTTGCGTTGCCACCGATTGAGATTGAACAAGTCATGAAACATCGCTGAAGTGAGCAATTGTCTATATGACTCTTGAGGTGGTCAACGTATGGCTCAAAGAGGGGGTGTGGTAAAGAGTACACAAGCTGCACTTGTTCATGAATTCATGGGAGGGACAAGGGGATCACGAGACTAACCTCCACGGCAAACAGGCGCAAACGTCTGAACTCTCCTGGTAGACCATAAGTTTTCCCTCTCACTCGATGCATCCGTTGAGTCAAATTCCGAAATACTATTTTGATGCGGTTTATATCGATCCGCGACTGCCGCTTGTCGGTTTTAAAATCTGGCGTAGTCCTGTGGGATCCAAGGGATCTGCCCATCCCTTTACTTGTCTCGGATGATTACAGGAATTACAGATGCTATTACGTTCGGAGTTGATTTTCTCGTGTGCCAGAAGGATAAAAACTACAAGCCCATTTCGCTTGGGTATCCATCAAACCTCACACCCGAGTCGCCTTGCTAACTCGACTAAGCCTCCTTCATTAATCACAAGATCAAAGCCCTTCGAAGCGATAGCAGCATCGTCGAGCTCGATATCCTCTGTAGCTCGTCGAATATATATTGCTTTGAAGCCACTGGAGCCAGACACGGGATTTAGTCAGCTGCTGTTTACCCTGTGCCGGTAGACTTACTACTTCCTCGCCGCTTCGAGATCGTACGCATGTGCGGCCACCATTGCAACATCGCCTTCACCCGCAGCTAAGGCTTTGAGAGCAGTCTGGTACATCTTCGGATTGGGTTTGTATGCGCCAATGACATCGGAGTTGAGGATCGCGTCAAACTCCATTCCTGTGCGACGGTTGGTGTTTATGGTCACAATGGTAGTACCGTTAGTGAGTCCGAGACTGTGGCGTATAATACAGGGTCAGACTGTATAATTTACCGAGGGAAAGAAAAAGGCGACGTACAGTATAAATTTCTTCCGGAGGAGACGGAGTCCAGCTGCAGTGTCATTCCAGGCTTCAAATGCCGAGCGTTAAAGAGTGTCTGTAGCATATTGGAGCAGATAGCCACTCACCGGAAGCAGTTTCCCAGCTCTTGATTAGGTGGTTGATGACTTCCTCGCTCCACTCGGCCTCGCCAACCTGAAACTTCTCCATCGTCTGTTTCAGAGTGATGCGGTAGACATCTGCACCCGACATCATCTGCTGTCGCTCGTTCAGGTCGAAAAGCAAGTTGAAGAATGAGGAACGCCAGTTATGAGCAAACTCTGAAGCCCAGGTGTCTACAGCCGAAGCCGTGTCAGAGGCTGATGGCGAAGACGTTGACGGGATGTTCGAGGGAGCGTGCGCTTGGAGACAAGCTGAGACGACCGAGTGCCAATCTGTACCTGTAATCGAATTTGACAAGGATTAGCATCTGCATCCGGGGGAGTTTCAACCCGTCATTGAACTCTACTCACAGGTCCCGATTATATCGAAAGCTAATGCCTTGACCGATCGAAGTTCGGCTGGTGTCGAAGCATCGCTTGCAGTCATGAGAGGGGTAGACATGGTAGATCCGTTTAGATTGCGCGTACTGCAGGCGAAATGGTGCTGGGAGATATATGTAGCGATTGACAGTCTCTGCATCACGCTGTACGTCATGGGTTCAGCAGGCATGAATCACGTGATCTAATGGCAACGGCGCCTTGTAAGGATTGAACGCCGTTGTTTTATGCATGATCACTCATTCGTGATATTATGGAAGGCCAATTGCTACGTAGAACAGGGAAAACACTCACCGCAAGCCAAGGTCGTAGGACCCCACTATGGTGATTTGCTACAAGCTATAGCAATAGTCGCTCCTTAAGAAAACTTCTCTGCGCTTTGTGGGTCTAAGTCACTTCCCTAAAGGCGCTTGGGCGACAGACACCCGTCTTGAAATTGGCAGGATGGCTCACGGCTACATGCGACCAGCGTCTAAAACACAGCCAGTATATGTCTTTGACGGTAGTTGAGTGCTACAAACTCGAATAGATATAGAAGGATTGTCTTTGCGAAGCGAAGCCGATATTCATACAGCCGGTATCCCTGGGAACACGTGTACACGGCGTCTTTTTGTCAACTCCGCGAAAGACCCTGATCAACTCGAACCATATTTTTTGTTTGGCGACGCGCATCGTCTCATTTGCTTTCTCTCAGTCCACAACCACCTCCTCATCCCCTCCCATTCTCCTCAACATAAAATGCAGTCAGGCCGACCAGCAAAACGCGCTGTGAGCGCATCCTTCGAACGACGTCCGCCTCCAGAAGCTCCCCAGTCGAAGAAATTGACACGATGGGCGTTTTGGGCGTCGTTCGTTGTCGTTCTTGCAGTAGTGTGTCAGTTCCTCGAGAGCATCAAGGTACGTACAGCACACACTTTCTCCTAGCATTGGAATACGAGTGACGCTAAATCTAGATGCTAATTAGCACCGATGGTACATACTTGATCAACCAATGTTGCACGAGCTCGCTCAAGACGCGATCGCCAAGTACCCTGACGACACCGGCAATATCATCAACCACATCGTTACGAACCTTACTGCTACATATGGATCCAGACACATCAACCCGCGTCAGGACGAGTGGGTGTTCAACAATGCTGGTGGCGCTATGGGGTAAGTCTCGTCTTTTTTTGTAACGATTTTGGCCCGCGCCCGAAGCTCACGAGGATGTTTAGCGCCATGTATGTTATTCACGCAAGCATCACGGAGTACCTCATCATTTTCGGCACGCCTCTCGGAACGGAAGGTCACACCGGTCGTCATACTGCCGACGATTATTTCCACATTTTGGAAGGAGAGCAGTGGGCCTATGCCCCGCCTTCGCTGAAGAAGGAGGTGCGTAGGCGATCCACGTGCCTCAAGCCCACACGGATCGCATACTAACTTACTTTGTGACTTAGGTCTACGGTCCTGGCTCTGTTCATCACCTCCGTCGCGGCGAGGTCAAGCAATACAAGATGCACGAAAACTGCTTCGCGCTCGAATACGCTCGCGGTATGTCACTCATGCTCTTCTGAATACGAAACGCTCTTTTACGGTCTTCTCGTTTCCCTCTAGGCTGGATCCCACTCATGCTTCCCTTCGGATTCGCCGATAGTCTATCATCTACTCTCGACATCCCCACTCTTTGGGATACTGTTTACATCACGGGACGTGAGATGATTCGCAATCTCATGTTCGGCAAGATTTAAACGGAAGGTCATGCGGGGAACTCTTAGACTTATATTTATCTCGGTATATGTATGCGCTTTCGGAGTAATGCGATTGCACGTTGTCGAGTCTTCGTTAGAGTGGGTGTGTTTGCAGACATTTGCAAGTCAGTTATGGTCTTCAGCAACAAACCTTCCCTCCGGCCTCGCTCCGAGCCCATTCCACTCCGACTGAAAGTAAAAGTAGTCAAGTCAGCTAAAGAGATCTATCGCCTGCCGGTTTCCGTGTCAACCCCGCGTGATGGACCTAAGTTGGATAGCTGCGTACGAACAATCTGTCGCACTTGCAACAAGGCAGGTTTTCGACAAACTCCCTAAGCGACGAAGGTCATCTGAAGAAGGAATCAAGCAATTTGCGGGAGATGTGGCGCTGGTAGCGGTAGGATTCAGGTGCGAATTCAGGGCTTTTCAAATACTGGTTAATGCTTATGCGAAAAGTAAACGGGGAAGGACGAGCCATTTGGTGGACGCAATTGTAATACCGTCAGACTTAGTGGAACCATTGGGTGTAAAGCTTCGACAGGTACGACGAGGTTCCTTCGGTAGTGATTTAATCTCCCTGACACTGGACACTGAACTGGTTTGGCAATCGGGAAGCTCGACGGCCTTTTCCAAAGTCTGGTGTTTCTATTTGTCTCTGAAGGCGCCCAGCTATTCGTGGTCAACTCAAAGCTCCTGAAGCACGCGTACCAATCTGGACAGCGTTTGTCCTGGACTCGAATCGTTGGCTTGTCGGTCGGGTCGCCGCCGAAGTTATTGTCGCTGAAAGACGTCGAGCAGGTTGATTCCCTCGCTTCAAGACTCTGCAAACTGTGTATTGAGCAAGAGGAGTTGTCTCCGGTGCTACATTTTGATTCGGAGGGATCTGGAAATCCGGTTCCAGCTACTCTGATAGCGCTTGCAGGCTGGTTGCTGGAGTATCCTTTCGCATTCTTGCCTGTGGGCGACGATGGGGCTCCAGAGAGTGGGTCTTCAGATTTTGGAGAAAGACTGGGAGGCGTGGAGTTGAGCGTGTTCAGCTGCAGCCTTGCGTTTCCAGATGGGCAAAGGCGAGTCGACGACATAAAGCGTTTCTCGTGGATGACATGTACGGGACTAACACACTACTCGTTCAGACGCCAGTTCATGAAATTCTCCTGCCCTTCTTGCCTTTTACGTGAAACTTCAAGCCCGGGGCATTCTCTATCGTCAATTCCTGAGGCAATCGTCAAGCGGTGGAGAGGCCGGCTTCCTATGGATTGTGCATGCTCCGTTGAAGTAGAAGTAGAGAGCAAGACATTGGATCGCGTATCCCTATAATTCGTCCATTTGGCTTAGTCGTCTGGCAAATTAGCTTAAGCCTCGGGTGCGGTGAAACCGAGGCGCGTTTGAAGGATTGAACCGTGTGACATTTTCCTGATGTTTGATTGAACATTGGACCACAAAACCTCCCTCCATCGCCCACACCTCGCACGTCGCCCAGGTCGGCCTGTATCTATACTAGAATCGACCCTTCCCTCTTTCTCTGCTACTTCCGCTCAAATGCCACCTCCATCAGCTGTACTTAGCACTGCTAGCGGTTCCACCGTTGGTCCTTCACCCGCCAAACGACGTAAACTTACGGGCCCCTCGTCCACGCGCTCGTGGTCGAAAGCAACCTCCACATCGTCCAAGTCGACTCTCCGACCCGCGTCGTCGGCGTCTTCGGCAGCTACACCGTTCGAGGATCGTGAACACGCCGAAGCTCGACGCGCTTCCGTCGCTCGCGTTCTGTCGATCTGGGAGTCGCTGGAACAGCGGTACGCACGTGCGATGGACGACGACGATATCGTCGACTTGCGCAGCGGGAAGCTCGTGCAAGATAGAGGTGTATTAAAAGCGAGGAGCAAGCCGTTGCAGTATGGTGAACTGCTAAAGGGTCGGGAAGTGGAGGACAAAGAAGACGGCGCGACGACTGAAGGCTCAGAGGGACTGTTAACAACCGGCATTGACGAAGAAGACGAAGAAGACGAGGATGAAGGAGACGGAGCAGAGGAGAGGCGAGATCCTGACCAGTCGTTGGATGATCTGCAGCTTCTGGGCGAAAAGAACGACGGAGAGCAGGGAGTCGACACTTCAGAAGATGAACTCGGCGAGTGGGACACGGTTCCAGCGCCTCCAAGCACCTCTCCCTCACCAAATGCGTCTCCAAACCAAAGCCGAGCGTCCTCCCCCGGCCCCATTTCACTCGCCGAATCTCGTCCGACAACCCCGCGCACGCTATCGACCTTCCTGCAAGCCAACTTCCGTCCGAAACTGGAGAAGCTCGCTAAAGAGCGCGAGGACTCGCCTCTACCTCCCGCCGATGACCTGGAAGCTTTCATGGCCGCTGAGAAGACTCTGAAAGCGCGAACGAAGCCCGGCTACGTCGAACCTGAAACACCGAGCGACGACGACGAAGTGCTTTTCCTTGGGTATGGTACTGGCCAGGAATACGCTGCTACATCGGATGGAGATGCGAGAGAAGACGGAGAGCAGAGTGAGGATGAATTGAACGATTGGGATACCGTCCCAGCACCTCCAAGCGACGAAGAAACCCCAACGGAAGCCGATGAACCCGAAGACGAACCTCTAATGGGTAAGCCGCATTCGAATATAACACTCAGGGAATTCTTGCTGATATATTCGACAGCTCACTACGAATTACCAGCTGGGCTAAGCGACAGTGATTCGGAACCTTCCCGCACCACGCATCCGTCCTCGACAAAGCGACCATCATCGTCCAAAAAGTCGTCAGCTACGCGAGCCAAAGACCTTCGTCCTGCCGACGACTCGTCGTCGGAGGGATCGGCCTCCTCACCTACGAAATCGAAGGGGAGCTCCTCATCCAGCAAGAAGCCTGCAGCGAAGACCCAATCGTCCACGACTCTGACCCCCAAGTTGAATCGACTAATGCGCGAACCCGCATCAGAGGTTCGCCGTACGCCGTCCCGTCACCTGGTCCCGGAGGTCGTTATCCCGGTATATCGAGGGGCGAGCTCATCGCCGACGAAGAAACCTCATATCGAGTTGACGTCGCCCACGAAATCGCCCAAGAAACCGTCGACGAAGAGCGCAACGTCCGAACTTCGTCCTCTCTGGCCCACGCTGTCTGATTCGGACGATGACGCTCCACTGGTAGCAGTCCGGACACCCAAGAACGGACCCGTGAAGACAAAGGTCGCCACGCCGAAATACATCGAAATCACGTCTTCCGACGAAGAGTCGCCGAAGCGAGATCGCAGTGCTCGGCGCAGCTCGGGAGATCAGAGTCCATCGAAATCCGGCCGCAATCAGAATGCCCGGCCGAAGTCCCAGGAGGGACCAAGTCCAAAGACAAAGAAGCGCGGAAGTGCCAAGAAGAGGAAGCGAGAGTCCGTCGAGAATATCCAAGTTGAAGCCCAGTTCGTTGAACGGATGGGTTCTCTCGGCCTGGATGACAGTGACGAGGAACCTGCGGAGAATGCTAGGCAGCGGATCATGGCATCGTGGAGACGCGCGCTACCTACACAGCGACCCGGACGACAATCGCCTCCACCTCGGCCTGGTTCTCCTGGCTTAGATGAAGGGTCAGAATTCTGGCCCGAAGAAGCAGGTTACGAAGAGCCTCCACTACCGTCACACCAGAGAGTGGATGCTATCCCTCAGAATGCACCGCAAGTTGCTCCTCCACCATTACCTCAGCAGCCAGCACTACCGACGCCTCCACCGATTCAGCCTTCCGGATACCCTGGCTTCTACTACCCTCCCGGTTTCCCGTACATGCAGATGCAGATGCCCTTGCAGATGCAGGTACCAATGGCGATGCCCATGCCCATGCCCCCACAGTTCTTCTACCCTCCGCCACCGTCGCCGGCAGCGTTGATCGCTACGCCTCAGCTGCCAACGCCACAGCCCCAGTCGCCACAAGCTGCAACAGGCAATCCGGGTCAGGAGGCTCTTCTGACGCAGGTCTTGTACACGTTGAACTACCTCGCTCAGCAGAACGGGGGAACTCTCCCTAGAAACCAACAACAGCAGCCGCTACAGCAACCTTCCACTCCGCCCGCGGCTACAGCAGTTCAAAGGGACTCAGACGGGTTTGCCATTCCGCTTCCACCAGCTACTCCGCAGAAGGAGTGGCGGGTTGGCTCAACGCCCGTACAGTCAATGCCCTCGAGACAAGCGGCATACGACAGCGATTCCTCTGTTGGGCGGTCGATACTCCGTGT
>WSUD01000348.1:0-18354 GCA_019633495.1 Tulasnella sp. 427 | reverse complement strand
TTCGTACATCTGCAGAATAATACTCTGTATCATTCTTTCCAGTGCGCCACAAGACGTATATTACTTCTTTGGGATACTGCCTTGTTAATCGCCCCAAAATAGGAAATAACTTAAGAACTCGTGCTCGAGAGCCTTATAGCTATTCCTAGACGTTCAAACGCAGTCTGCGAGAAGTGTTAGGTATTCCCTAGCCGAGCGGAAGCTTACGAACGCCTGTGGCGTCGTTAGCAACAAGTTTCCTATAGAGGGATTCCTTTTTACTATTCTTTCGCCCTTTATCCCTTATTCCCCTACACTCCATTAATCAACCCCTTTTGCCCATTAATTCTAAAGTAGTCAAATACGTTACAGCGAAGATTATTATCATCGTGCTTGACGTTTTTCCCGACGCCGCGCGAGATACGCCGTTGCCACCTTATTTCGGATAAACCGGCGGCAACTCCCGTTTAACCTTTTTCGGCCAATCCCCTCGACTATAACAAAACCTTCACGAATTCGCTATTCGACCACATTTCATTAATAGTTAATTAATACATTCGTACTTAATTAACTAAGCTACTTGTTTCCTTTCGACTCGCGGACCGCGCGCCGAGTCCATTTCTCACGGTTCAAATCTACAACTCTAACAATCGCTCGATACCGTAGAAATCATCTCCATCATCAACTGCCTCCAATTCGGTCAGAATCCAGGTTGCCTCCTCCATGGAGAGGAAGTTCTGGGCCGGAGGCTCGCACGGAACATGCGGTCATCAGCACGTCTCTCTCTTTGTGCTCCAATGATGTCGGCTCCGTAATGTGTAAAGTCCTGCAACCCTGCAGCCTGTATATCGGCATTTTGGTCATCCAGGACCGGTTGGAGTCCAGGATCTAACCAAAATCCCAGCTGCCTAGCCTCGATCTGACCTTCGGAAATAATTCAGCCACATCATCATATTTTTCCCAAGTCAAAGTAGCTGGTGAAGATGTAGAAATAAAAATATTCACCTCGGTAGTCGAGCTGCTTTGGAGTCTTGTTACCTTGTGAAGACAGCTTGTGGTTGTTCCAGGTCTCCGTAAATATATCCAGGGCTTTATTGATCCAAGGCAGAAAGACAAGATGAAGTGCCCAAAGGTGAACCTCGTTGGTGACATCTAAAATGCGTTGTTCTTCCATCGAAGAGAAAAGAGAGTAAAAGGGCTGAATAGTCCACTGGAACAGATCTCTCCAGAGACCTAGGTCATTGATAATCAAATGAGTACATCTGCACCGCGATTCTTGAATCAATGGTAAAGCGTACGCTCGATGCGCTGATTGTGTGTTGAAGGACCGGCTAAGAATGAGGCTCGCCCTGCTCCTCGGACCTGTTCCATCATCGCTTTCACAGTCATATTCTCCCCACCCCAATCAGCTCGAACTCGACTTGGCCAGCCCCAGGCACTTGCTGCATCTGCGAAGGCGGCTCCGACCGTCTCAGCACAATTGTTGTCCGAAGCATGCAAAAAGACGACGACGCGGCTCTTCCCATTGATGCCGCCATGTATCACAATCTTCCAACGAATCAACTTTGAAGAAAAGAGGGCACAGTTTAGTGTATCGGGTGTTGTTTGACAGGGTGTCTCTGGTTCAATGGAGCGTGCACTCTACCTTCTGGTAACCATCAATATGCCAAAGAGAATTGATTCATGTGACTTTCGAAGACTGCCCACAGGAGAGCATCGTATAGCGCAGCAAAGGCGTCGATTAAATTCTGGAGTTGCTCTTGCTTTTAAGGTAGGTGAAGGAACAATGCCGGGTCTACTGTAACACTCTGCACTTCATGGGTATATTCACGGATGAGCTCCAGCACCGTATTAACGGTGTTAATGATCTCAACTATGTCATGTGGGGAAAGCGCGGCATCATCCATTCCCTGTGAGAGATTTGGGTTTGATGAGGGATGAGAATAGTGGAAATAGAGGAGAGAAAGGGGGTTCGGGATGAGTGAACGAGTCAACTCGGAACTTGACTTAAATTTACCCCTTTTCCGGAAACTGCGGACACTCCATCACACTTTAGCAAGCAGGAAACAACTGAGAAATATTCTATCGATTTATTTACGTGCTATCAAAGTAAAGCGCTGCAACCACGAAGGATGCGACGATATTTCTGCACATCACGCTCTCCGACTTATACAAGCAATGCGTCGTGTTACAGGACTCATGCGGACATGCTGCATCTACTATTGTACTGATTATACTACTATGGATAGTTTGATATTTATGTGGAGATAGGTAAGCAGTTCGGTGTTCGGTGTTCATCATTTGGGGTGTTGTAGATCGTCGATGTTCGGTTTTTGGTCGGTGCAGGAACCGCGCGCCATAGGAGACGGAACGGAAGAAGGAATCCGATCGGCGCCTATTACCGTTTTTTTTCCTGCTGGTAAGACTCTTCTCCCTACCATGACGGGTTCAGGGAATTTTGTGAAATAAGCATAAAGCAGGGGACTGGCAATAGTCCGTACTACGCCCGATACCACCGAGACTTGCTGATGTAACCCTGCCAGAGTAAACCTCTCCCGAGGAGCAGTGTCCAGTACTAACCTGGCAAGGTCTTCCATTTGTCAAGAATTCCTTGCGGATCTCCTTCGTCGATTTTCCAAATGAGCGATTCTGCACAAAATCGAGACTGGCGCTTGGTCCGTGTCTTGTTTTGCCGCACCATCGACACGTTTGTTCCCGTCGAAGTCTTGTTGAGCCCCAAACCCGTGCTATCTTAATAGTGTGGATGGGGTCTGCACTGAGGAGGCTGAACATTGAGTGTTGGAAGTCTTCGGCATAAGTTGGTTCTTTCTTGTTAGAGCATTCGGTGACCCATCCTACGGCAGAATCATTGTCAGCGAGTTTGAAAAGTGTAAATCCCTGATCGTGAGGTGGTCATCTTGACCACTCGCTATGGCAAGTTCAACTGCAAGCGCAGCATCTAGCTTAAGTCCGTGTACCTCGGCGTCCTACACATTTATTTGTTGTCGAGGTCGATGGACCGTTAGAACATGTCGTCACTGACCGCCTTAAGCATGGTCGGGAGCGTTATGTATTCTCTGCAAAGCCTTGCCGACCCCTGCGATATCCGAGCTCCTTGACTCTGACACTGGAATTAAGACTGTTGCAAAGTTCACAAGGATGACGGGAGCTTTCACGAAGTGTCTGGCCGGGCCGCCGTCTAGACAGTATATCGGACCAGTATTGCCGGTATTAGAGGAAGAGAACAAGATAAAATGTCAAGAAGTAAGGTAGGTATGAGGAGGTCTTTATGGAGAGGCTCCAGTTGTAGACGTGGCTCGCACAGCTTCATCGTTCTTTAGGGCTTGTCCCAGAAATCATTTTTCTTCGCCCCCACCGTCACCACCTATCAGTCCCTAATCTGCCCTCTTAGTAAGAGCTTACTACTTAACTCTGTCTGGAAGCAGATATATATATGGCCTCACTAGTCGCACGATGTTTGCGGTCTGCTCTGGCGCGCGGAGCGACATTTCGGTCATGTTGGGAGAATATGCTTCGGGCTTCAAGACCGGTGTCGTACCTTAAGTCTAAAATCCCTCGCAAGTTTTTGAGTAGACCGAAGCGTTCAAACCCTCACGCTTTATATAGAGAGCTTTTGTCTGTCAAGCTGCAAGGGCCATGCTATAGAGGGAGGGTTCAAAACATACAGAGATTTAAAACTACCTAATTACAAGCGGACACGGGATCAGCATCTTCTCTAAAGTATCACACAAATAATACTCAAAATAAGCCTTTAAGCAATCGCGGAAGAAGTCGTCTTTAGCGAGCCTCTACCATATCACCAACTATTCTCGACGAGGAGCCAACCCCAGTGATATCGGATATAGTACGGACCATATTCGGCCATCTGTTTTGTACGTGTTTTATGAAATAGAGTATTCCTAGTCTCAGTAATATTCTATGATAGATGCTTCTAGTGCTCTCTAAGGCACGTAATGGGTGAGGACTGAAGGGGTGAATCGGGGTCGCGCAGGTGGCCATGGGTGAGGCGTGTGACGCGCGGACTTTGACCTGAGACTCCTGGCGTACCGTAGCCCTCATCAAGGTCGTCGCCGCGCTCAAGTTGGACGCCAAGGTTGCGACATGCGCTTCCGCGAGCGATGCCCTCAAACTCGCCATCCGCGCGTACGTTCAATCGTGCATGGGCGCGAGCCCGGGCCTCCTCGCTGGGGCTCTCATGGTCCGCCTCCCAACGCTGCTCGTCGCCGTCGATGCGTGGATCGCCACCGGCTTCGGTGCTGCGGCCGGCTTGCGCAGCTTGAACCTCAAGGCTGCTACGGACGTTACGGTCTGCAAGAGCATTGTCGCGTTCCTCCTCGGTTTGAACACCAAGTTCGACTTTTTCGCTTCCATCAAGTTGAACCCGGCGACGTGCTACCACCTCCTCTCCGCCGTCGTCATCGCCAACTAATCGCCGGAGACCGCGAGGCACCTATGTTCAGGACCACGCCCTAAGCCACCTATGGGGTTTCATCTGTCCTTCCTCACCTTTATTTTCTCTTCTTTTCTATCGGTATCCGTGTAGGCTTCTTCCTTTTACGATAATCTTTTTCTATGGCTCTTTTCTCGGTGGACTGCGTAGTGCTTTTCCTCTCCGACCATTGTGTCATTTCCATTAGTCGCGATGGAGACTGTACTTAGCTCGCCTACACTCTCGAGAATGTTCACAGTCGTTTCTTGGCCAAATGCAGGGAGATTGTATTGCCCCTCAGTAATGAGTTCACCCCCCTCTGTTCGTTCATCCAGCATTCCGCAGCTCCAACATCAAGCTGATATGATCGCTCCCGCAGATACCAGCCTTAGGTAAACCGGGTTCCATGTCCTCCTTCGTATGCGGTTTAAGCACGCCGAGTATCTCCGTTTTGCTCGTTGCTCCGGGTGCGTCGAGGATGAAGATGTAATCTACCGGGCCGAAGAGGACCTCACATCAGGCGACGCCCTCGAAGAACGGTGAGAGAGACCACCCACCTATAGTCCCCTGCCAATAAAAGTTGTAATTAGTATACATCGGCTCCCAAACTCCCACCATCGTATCTTGGACACGTCCTCCGAACACCTCGTCCTTCGCACCCGCAGAGGTAACGCGCAGAGCTTCAGCGTACCCACTCCTCAGACCTTTGCCCTCTTCGAAGCCATAAAGCCTTTCGAGCTCCTCGACGGACAAGAGGTCGTCCGAGTCTACGGCTCTTCGGGACTCCCTGATCGTTCGATCGGCAGAATACGTAGTAGAGCAGGCGCCCCGATTTTTTCTCCGTTGCTCTCTGTCCTCGTCGTTCTCGTCCCCTGCTTTGGGTTGTGGGGCGGCGCTGCTCCCTTCGTCCTCTTTGACGTCAGGCGACGGGGGTATGCTTGGGTCGCGCGAGATGTGGATCACCCGCGAGTCGGAGAGGCTTTTCGCGTGCGCCGGTGTGAGGAGTTGGGCGGTGAGGAGGGAGTAGGACGCCTCGGTCGGTTGGGTGTTGAAGTCTGGGAGGGGGTGAGCCCGCGAAGCGTTGTTTAGAGATTGGAATGGGGTTCCGGAGTGGAAGTGTACATGTACCTCCTGCTAGGTACGCTGGCCAGTTGCTGTACCGCTCGTCCGACGCTTGCAGTCGGCGGACCGTGTTGACGAGGATCCCGTTTTGCCTGTTGATTTTTCAAATTGGTGAGTCCACGCGTGTCGGAGGAATCGCCCAGCGAATACGATACCTTGCTTTTTCATATTCGAAACTGGAGCGGTGGTCGTCAGTTTCGACTGCTAGGGAAAGAGTTGTTGCGACACGAGCTTACTCGGGGTTCCAGAAGGTATGAGTGGTGGCCACGATGTATCCTTTGCTTTCGTCGTCTTTTCGTGCGAGTGCGACGATGAGGCCGATGTTCCCCGTTACCTTGGTCGACGCTATCCTCTTTGGCCGTTTGCCATCGTCCCCATAGAGGACCAAGTTCACGTCAACGTCGTCGTAGAATATAGTCTGCTCAGCAACTTTGTCGAACGCGTCCGACTTCCAGATGATCATGCAGCCATGGAGCTTTCGCGGACCCGAGGCGAAGGTGTGGGAGTACCCCGCCGAACGAAACTTGGCACGCAGTTTCCTGAGCCTGTCGACTTCCTTTTTGATGGGTAACTTCAGTAAACGGAGCGCCACTTCAATGGATAGAGTTGAGGCTCACCTGGAGACACGCGATGTCGGGGTTGTAGGTCAAGACCTCCCTCGGAAGCAAGGCTCCGCGTTCAGTTATTTTCAGACAGTCGTTGTGCGGGAGGTACCAGGGTCTGATGGTGATCTGAGCTAGCACGTTCCATGTCATGAGCTTGAGTGTGGGTGAGTCACTTGCTGAAGGGGGTTGAAGTGGGACCCATTCTCTGACTTTGATGGTCTGCTGGGGAGGGAGAGACTCAATAGAGGGATGAGGCTCGAGGAATGTCGACATGATGCAGGTTGATCACACAAGGTCGGAAATCAGCTTTATAGACTAGAAACAGTCGAGAAACAGCGGGAAAAAGCTGCGGGGTCTCTCTTCGATGTTTTGAACCAGTGTTGCCGCGATGTGGGGTATTGCCTGAAATTGTCGCAGTTCCCAGGTGTAGTGACCCATACCCATCAGAGCTAGTGCTGCAGCGACGTGATGTGATGCGATGGGAAATCGCGACGCCGTGGCGAGGTGGAGGCGATTCTAGTTTCAATCAGCCCTTCCACCTTCCCCTCACTCACACCTTATCAACTCGCACACTCGCTCAACACCTCCCACACTACCTCTTCTTTCGACGAAGAAGCCTATCCGCACAATCCAGGATGCTCTTCCGAACCTCCTCGCCCTCGTCCCCGCATTTGTCTCCTTCGGCGTCCACGGCATCGCCATTCCTTCGACCGACCGCGCTCCTACCACCGACGCACTCCCTCCCCGCTGCGACACCTGCAGCCTCGGAGTCGGCTCCGGCATTGCCCCCAAGATCCACACCTCCGCCGACATCGACGCTTCCCTCCGCCTCTTCACGCAAGACCACCTCACCTACACCAGCACCGTCGCGAACGTCTTTGCGCAGGCGACGGGGGACGTCAAGACCACCGCTCCCACTGTCCTCGGCATCGGTTCCACAATCTTCTCGTGGACGAGCGCGGAGCTCCTCGAGCTTGGCGCGGCGTTGGATGCGTACGTGGCGGGGACGATCAGCACCCAGATCAACGTCTTCGCGAACGCCGGGATCGATATCGCGAGCTTCACGAAGGCTCAAGCGGGTTCGCTGCAAGCGTTCCTCACCACCTGCGTCACGTCAGACGTCAAGATTACAGTTGCCGCGAAGGTCGACTTGGTCAAGCTCGTCGGGAACGCGATCTCCGTCGCGGGCGTCGCTTGCACGGACTTGGACTTGCGCGTGCAAACCCACCTCAGCGCCCTCATCAAGGTCGTCGCCGCGCTCAAGTTGAACGCCAAGGTCGCGACATGCGTTTCCGCGGCTGCTGCCCTCAAACTCGCCATCCGCGCGTACGTCCAATCGTGCATTGACGCGAGCAAGGGCCTCCTCGCTGCGGCCGTGAACGCTCCCCTCAACGCGCTCCTTGCCGTCGTCAATGCGTGGATCGCCAACGATCTCGGTGCTGCGGCCGGCTTGCTCCGCTTGAGCCTCACGACCGCTACGGACGTTACGGTCTGCAAGAGCATCGTCGCGTTCCTCCTCGGTTTGAACAGCAAGTTCGACTTTCTCGCTTCCATCAAGCTGGACGCGGCGACGTGCTACCAGCTCCTCTCCGCCGTCGTCGGTGTCAACTAATCGCCGGAGACCGCGAGGCACCTCTGTTCAAGACCATGCTCTAAGCCACCTATGGGGTTTCATATGTCCTTCCTCACCTTTATTTCTTCTTCTTTTCTATGGATATCCGTGTAGGCTTCTTCCTTTTACGATAATCTTTCTCTATGGTTTTTTTTCCTTCTCGGTGGACTGCGTGGTGCTTTCCCTCTCCGACCATTGTGTCATTTCCATTAGTCGCGATGGAGACTGTACTTAGCTCGCCCACTCTCTCGAGAATGCTCACAGTCGTTTCTCGGCCAAATGCAGGGAGATAGTATTGCCCCTCAGTGATGGGTTCACCCCCCCCCCCCCTGTTCGATCATCCAGCATGCCGCAACTCCAACATCAAGCTGGTATGATCGCTCCCGCAAATACCAGCCTTGGGTAAACCGGGTTCCATGTCCTCCTTCATATGCGGTTTCAGCACGCCGAGTATCTCCGTTTTGATCGTCGCTCCGGGTGCGTCGAGGATGAAGATGTAATCTACTAGGACGACGCGAACGTAAGAATACCTCGAAGAACGGGAAGAACGGCGCCGGAGACCACCGACCTAAAGTCAACTTCCAGAAAACAGTGTAACTCGTGTACATCGGCTCCCAAACTCCGGCCATCGCATCTTGAACACGTCCTCCGAACACGTTGTCCTTCGCACCGGCCGAGGCAACGCGCAGGGCCTCGTCGTACCCGCTCCTCAGGCCCTTGCCCGCCTCGAAGCCATAAAGCCTTCCGAGCTCTTCGTCGGACAAGAGGTCGTCGGAAGGTACCGCCCTTCGGGAGTTGGTGATGATCCGATCGGGGTCAGTCTCTTCTTTCTCTTTCTCTTTATCGTTCTCTTTATCATTCTCCTTCTCCGCTGTCCCTTTGGCTTGCGGGGCGGCGCTGCTCCCTTCGTCTTCTTTGACGTCCGGCGTCGGGGGTACGCTCGGGTCGAGCGAGATGTGGATCACCCGCGAGTCGGAGAGGCTTTTCAGGTGCGCTGGTGTGAGTGGTTGCGCGGTGAGGAGGGAGTAGGACGCTTCAGTCGGTTGGGTGTTGAAGTCTGGGAGGGGGCGAGCACGCGTGGCGTGGGTCAGAGGCTGCAAGGACTTTGGGGTGAAAGCGCGTCTGTATGTACCTCCTGCTAGGTATGCCGGCCAGCAGCGGTATCGCTCGTCCGACGCTTGCAGTCGACGCACCGAGTTGACGAGAATCCCGATTTGCCTGGGGAAGATTTTCAGAATTCGTGAGCTTGCGTGTTCTCGCAGGAGCGGCTGAGCGGATTCGATACCTTGCTCTCTCGTACGTGAACCTGAAGCGGTGGTCGTCAGCTTCGACTGTTAGTGAAAGATGTGTTGCAAGGTGAACTCACTTCGGGTGCCAGAAGGTATGAGTGGTAGCGACGATGCATCCTTTGGTTTTGTCGCCTTTTCGGGCGAGTGCGAGGATGAGGCCGATGTTCTTCGTGAGGCGGGTGGACGCTATCCTCTTCGGCCGTTCGCCATCGTCCCCATAGAGGACTGAGTTCACGTCGACCTCGTCGTAGAATATAGTCTGCTCAGCGACCTTGTCGAACAAGTCCGACTTCCAGATGATCATGCATCCGTGGAGCTTTTGCGGACCTGACGCGTAGGTGTGGGAGTAGCCTGCCGAGCGGAAGATGGGGAGCTGCTTTTCGAGTCTGTCGACTTCCTTTTTTGATAAGAGGCTTGAGCAAGCGCGGCACTACTCAGATGAATAGAGTCGAGGCTCACCTGGAGACACGCGATGTCCGGGTTGTAGGTCAAGACCTCCCTGGGGAGCAAGCCCCCTCGCTGACTTGCTTTCAGACAGTCGCTGCTTGGGAAGAGTTCACGTTTGACGAGGGTCTGAGCAAGCATGTTCCATGTCATGAGCTTGATTGTGGGCGAGTCGCTCGGCGCAGGAGATTGAAGTGGGACCCATTCTCTGACTTTGATGGTCTGTTGGGGAGGGAGGGACTTGATGGAGGGATGAAGCTCGAGGAACGTCGACATGATGCAAGGTTAAGGTCGATCCGAGGAGTGTTAAGACTCGACGCAGAATGTTGCAAGCAGGTCTTATACACGACCTTTGCACAGGACTTGTCGGCTCCGGTGACAGTTACGTTGCGATTGCGGTATATTCGCCCGACTCCCAAGAAGATCAGGGTGTCTGAGAAAAAGCGAATTGAGGTCTGCAAAGAGTTGATTTCATAGTCGTTTTGGTTTCGAGCAGGACATGGTCAGAAGGCTCTCAATCCCAACGGAGAAAGAAAGAGAAGAAAAAAAGTTGCTGACCGGAAATTGAGATGTCCCGGCCGCCGGAAGGGATGGGAAAGTGGAAACAAACAACGGCAGCGCTTAGTCAGCGGCCACAGAACAACTCCGCTGCCAAGTCTCTTTTGTTCCTCCCGACCTCCAATTCATGTTCAGCTAAAACATCCAAGGGCTTGACTATAATAAGCTCCAATTCATTCCTAATGAGCCGATGAGGTTGAACTGTATCCTGGAGAACATTACATAGTGGGCGGAGGAAGAGAGTCTCGGAGGACGGCGAAGCCGCCGTCAACTGAGCCATGTAGCTTGACCGCCCATTAAGATTCTCTCATTTTGAAAACATGCCTAGTAAGCCTGTCAAGTGGTACCTCGCTATGCACGGAAAAATGAGGTTTCGCTGGGTCCGATGTGAAAAATACGCTGTGAGAGGGCCCTGACACTGAATATCATCTACTAACGTAGCGGGCCTCTGCCGTGCGTGCGCCCCGCTCCAGTACTAGCTATGTCCGTCGTGGCCAACTACAAGGGGTGCTGTTACGTACCGTGACTTGCTATCCCCCACACTCATGAGAAGATTGAAATTGTCTAAGATCTTGATGTGGCTCCTCCACCGCAACCTCCACCACCATGCGAAATAGAGACAGGCCGTCGGTTGATTATACCGGACCGTGAAACTCACTCTAGTTTCCCGCGATTTTGAACCACTAGGTGCACCTTCCCAGTATTCCGACTTGTCGCGGTCGCATCGGAAGATGACAGAGCGCGAAGCACTACTACAGAGTTTTACCCGATCTCTGACTAGGTCCCCCAGATACGAATGTATACATTCCCATAGCCTCTATTTTCACGCGACAGGCAAGGTTACTCAAAGCGGTATTCTTGCACCGAGTCCAGCATCGTTTGTTCCTGTCGTACGTTGAACGAATTTGATCTCACTTGGCTATTCTTTGTCCTCATTGCCTACTTCAGACTCTCTGGCCCTTTTTCTTTCCGGTGACCGTCACGCTTGGTCCCTCACCACTCGAACATATCTCCTTCTCTACAAACTCGGTGATTTGATGCATTACAGTACACGATAAGTAAGAGTTTGAATTACTCTGAAGTGAGAATGAGATGTTCACACAGGCTATGGGATTATCGCAAACGCGGCCCTTACGATCATACCTACCACTGGAGCTGGAACGCTTCTCCCGTGTGCGAACCCGCGCAGAACCAAACTCTTTCCACGCCTCATTTCACGCCCCCGGGACCGTTGCCCCTCTTCCCAATTAGCGCGTTTGTGTCGGAAGACTTCGGTGCGTGAAGTGACTAGAAAAGCTAACATCTGATTTATGAGTATGTGCCACACCTACCTACCTCAAGCGACGATCAACCAATGCTCCGCTTCCTAACTCTCTTGTCGCTACTCGCCGGCGCTCAGGCTCTTGAGAATGGCTTGGTGAGTACTTTGATGTGAGCCGAAAGTGTAGTCGCTCACGCATTCCTACAGGCTAGGACACCGCAGATGGGATGGGTGAGCACCTCATTACGTCCCTGTCCAGAGAACCTCTGTACTAACCCTCGCCGCGTCCGTTCAGAATACCTGGAACCATTTCGGGTGTGAAATCACAGAGGATCTCATTCTTTCAGCAGCGCGCGTGATTGTCAAGACAGGTTTGAAGGATTTGGGGTACGAGTGTAAGTTCCCTCAGAAGCCCCGTTTTTGTGGCTTCACACTAACACACTGTTGCGAATTCCATAGATGTCCTCATTGACGACTGTACGTTCCGATTCAGAGATGGATGCTACCAACCTTCTCATATAGCGTTGCGTAGGCTGGCAGGCTGCAGAGCGCGATCCAAAGACGAAAGCACCCGTTGCCAATCCCAAAAAGTTCCCAAACGGGATCAAACATTTGGCAGATGAGATTCACAAAATGGGGCTGAAGGTATCTCTCTCACAAGTTCTTCTGGTTTGCTCTGGTTGGTAACGTCGTTCTCTTAGATGGGAATCTACAGCGATGCGGGAAGGTATAATATTCACTTGACGGCGTTTTGCTAGACGGCTAACCTGTTTCTAGTCTCACATGCGGAGGCTACTTCGGCTCCCTAGACTACGAAGAGATTGATGCGAAGCAATATGCGGCTTGGGAGGTCGATTACCTGAGTATGTGGTCACTCGGGGCGAGTCGAGGAGATCTCTCTCTTACTTCTGTACCCCGGACACGCAGAATATGACAACTGCTTTAATGAAGGTCGCTCCGGGACCCCTCAAATATCACAGCAGAGATACGCAGTGATGTCCAAGGCGCTGAATGCGACCGGGAGACCGATACTATACTCCATGTGTAAGCTATCTGCTGGAACGACTTTATTGAACGCCACTTCTCTAACACCGCGACTCTATCTCAGGCAACTGGGGTAAGCTTATTGCCAGAGGTCAGGATAATTAATTGGCTAAAACGTTTACGTAGGCGAGGACCAGCCTTGGAACTGGGCCACGGTAGGGAATCATTGTGACTTTCAGTCTCGAGCATCTTGGCTCATTTTCCTTCTCGCTTCCGCTAGACTATCGCGAACAGCTGGCGGATTTCTGGAGACATCACCGACAGCTTTAACCGGTTCGATGAACGTTGTCCATGCACCCAAGTTTTGGATTGCAAGCTTGCAGGATACCGTGAGTGGACATCGTTTTCGCGGATCGAATCGAGCGATTATTGATTGATATGATCTTCGGCCTAGACTGCGCGGTCGCCCGTATCATCGACTTTGCTGCTCCACTGGGACAGAAAGCAGGCCCGGGACGTTTCAATGACTTGGATATGCTTGAGGTGGGGATTTGGTCAACTTTGTCTAAAGGTCAGGACTGACGGTTTCTCCCAGGTGGGCAACTCTGGCATGACCTACGACGAATACGGTGCGCACACCCCGGTTCGACATGGTCTCACTATACTAAAGGGAGATACGTATTCCAGTCACGCACTTCTCGATGTGGGCCATCCTCAAGAGTCCGCTTATTCTCGGCAACGACCTTAATGATATGGTACGTCAAGTTGACTTGTGCATCGTCGCTTCGTCTCACAATTGTGTACAGTCGGACGAAACCTTCGCGATCATTACGAATGAGGCAATAATTGCAGTTAGCCAGGACCCGATGGGTTCACCTGCGAACCGTATCTGGAAGAAGGAAGTTGCCGGCGGCGACTTGCAGCTCTGGGTCGGCGGGCTGACGAACGAGTTAGAATTGAAAGAGACAATCCAGATGAAATGAGAGTGACCCTTGTTTATTATTTAGGAGTACCGTTGTCGCTCTCTTGAACACCGGCGAGGAGACTATCAAAACCTCCGTTTCGATTGCCGATGTTTTCACGGACGGCGTAAGTTATACCCAAGAAGCCGTGAGCTAGGCTGACGCTTTGTGATACTCCGCCAGAGCGATTCGTTGCGGCGAGCAGCGTACCGCCTCTATGACCTCTGGGGACTTGAAGACAACGCGAAGCTCGACGCAAACGTAACCATGACTCCTCGAGCTGCACTGGTGCCTCGAAAGGACGGGAAGCGGTACGGCAAATATGAAGGCATCGTGCGAGGCCACATCAAGGACGTAGTTGTGAAGCCGCATCAAACTCGCGTGTGGAAGCTCAGCGGGCAGGGAGACGCAAAGACAAAGTTGAAGGCGCGGGGTTCTCGCTATGACTTCTAGCTGCTTCTGGAGTCTAGACGAAGGGTGGAAAATAGGGAAATTGAATATCAAGTAGGCCGAAAGGCGAAACCGCCATTGTAAAGAATTACTATATACATCAATTGAGCTTCCCTTGGCACCCGCTCCCCAGCATTCCGGGGAGGGGACATTTGAGCGAGTGAGTACACGATCATTCACCGGTCATTGGGCATTTTTGGATGAATTATGTTTGAAACAGCATGGTCTGTGGGTATCTACCGAAGAACAGTACGTAGTAGACCGAGACGTTTCCACACGTATGCAGAGTTGCGCCAAATGCCATAATGTGACGGTCGCTCAAGACTTAATCAAGCTTTCGAACGACGTGTCAAAATCACTGGTTTCACAGAAGACGGTGAAGTGAAGTCGCCGTGGATGATCTTCAAAGCAGCTCTGAAGTCTGACCCTGGTATTGTCGAGGTTCGGCCCCGGGTTAGAGTCATACACCCCCGAGAAGTGAGCCAGCCGTGTCGACACAGCGTTGGGCACTCTTCCGCTGTCGGAAGTTAGAGAGGGTGATTAGGGAGGAGCAAATCTGGATCCCACCTTCACTTTCAAGCTGAAACGCCACGTGCCAGGATCTTCCACTTACCAATAGCCAAGGAACATCTGACTTCGGCATATCGCCCAACCGACCTATCGAGTGAACTTAACGAGAACCTCGATATGACCTCGTCAGAAAAGGATACAAAAGTACAGCTTACCACCATCTCGTCGACGTGGATGCGGATCAATCTGCTTGCATCCACGCAAACTTCTAGAAGACATTCCATAGCCATAGTAGACAGCTTCTATTGATTGCTAGCTACTCTCATCTGACTCAACAGGCTCTCAACGACTGAAGAATCTACATCAGTGACACCAGAAGCAATAACGCCAACGACCACAACCCTTTCAACTTCGTCAGTAAACCCCTCGATCTCATCAATCAGCCTTGCTATGGACTGCACATATGTCGCTTTAATCTTGCCAAAGATCCTCAATTTCAGCACGACTACGAGCGAAACGAAAAAGGCTAGGACATCATCCGCAAGGAAAGCCAGAGGGACTCAGAGCGGCCCCGAGCCTTATGTAACCCTTGGACCATACATGTTTCACAGTATTTTTGATCGAGAAACTGATCTGTAGTGAAATATTTAGATTGGACTCGTTTGTTGCTTTACAAATGCCCACGATTGGAAAAGAGCGAAAGGAATCCTCACTTTCTGGGTGCTCATCCTAGCTCGGCTTCCGAATCAAGCCATCATTCGATGTAAACGTGGACTCATTCGTAGTTCTCATCTCAGCTCGCGGGATGCTTTCTGTTGTTTTCCTGTGGGACAATTGACTTGCGGTCTTTCCGCTCGGTGATGGACATAAGGCTTCCATACTCACGACAAGGCTGTCCAGTGGGAACAAACCACACGTTCCATTTCCTCCTTCCACCCAACGGCCGATTACTCCTTTACCTCTCTTTCTACTGCTGTAGCTCCAGGAGACCCATCCATTACACACGTCGACTTTGACATGGACTCACATTCAGATTCTAATTCCGAAGTGACGAGATTCAGCGCCAACCGGGGTCTCTCCCATCCACCACGTGACACAACGAATGACTCAAGCACGCCAACCGAGGACCACTCGGTATGTATGTTCTACTGAGATGATTGTCCCATCCTCTGAACTTGTGCCCGCAATTTAGGACAAACGACTCTTTTCCCTTGACAATTTGCGAATCGCGAAGTCACGGATCCGACGGCACGACGCCTCGGAGGTCAAATCTGGCGGTTATGGCGATGTGGAGCTTGCAATCCTTGATGCGGAACAGCCCAACGGAAATCTTCCCGGGTCTGGCGACGTGAACCATGTAGCCGTCAAGAAAATTCGCTATGGTACAGATGACGATGACGATCGGGTGCTCGCCGTGAGTTTCCTGTCTGCTTCAACGACACTCTTCCCGCTCTGACGCTGGCCGCTGCTCTCAGCGCTTCACCCGCGAGATCAAGCTCATAAGCAGTCTAAATCACGAGAATGTCGTAAAGATCATTGGTTTCGTCGAACATTTCGCGGAAGGCGTCCTTTGGATGATCTTTCCCTGGAAGAAAAACGGCAATTTACGGGAGTTCGTTCGGTCCGCCAACTGGACGCTTCCTGAGCGGATATCTCTAGTAAGCAACGCTTTATTCAAACAACATATATTGTTGACCTCGTTAAGGTATAGATCAACGATGTTGCCCGAGGAGTTGCTTACCTTCATGGGAGGCAACCGCCTATTTGTCACGGTGACCTCAAATCGGTGGGTCGGATAGCGTTAAATTTGAAGGTCTATCTAACTTGTGAAACGTAGCTCAATGTTCTCATCAACGACGAGCACCGAGCTATAGTAACGGACTTTGGCTCTGCGCGTGCAGTGGACATCGCCCCCCAAAGAGCAAAGTCGTCGGCCAAAGCCATGCGTACAAGCGAGTCGCAGCTCGTAGATGCAATAGCGAGCTCTCTCAAGGCTGAGCTAAGCGCGACAAAGGATTCCATCCTGATGACCGGTCCAGGTTGGACAATGCGCTGGGCTGCACCGGAGCTACTGCTTGACACGGGCACAGCGGGCTTAGCAAGTGATGTATGGGCTCTCGGATGGATATTCTGGGAGGTAAATGAAGAGCGGCATCCTTGGGAAGTCGGAGCTGATTAAGTCGTCTGTATTGCCTCAGGGAATTACAGGGAATTTCCCATTCGACAATGAGGACAAGGACGTACAAGTCGTCCTTCGAATCACGAGCGGCGATCTTCCAAAGCTTGAAACGGAAATTCAGTTTGCGCAAGTGAAAGCACTTTGCAGCTTGATGATGGAGTGTTGGAGCTTAGAGGTGGACGAGCGACCCTCGGCCCTCGCATGCCAACAGAGACTAAGCTGGATGGTGAGTTTCGTCAGCTGTTCAGACACAAGGCTCAGGCTAAACTCGTGGAAAACCCACCAGGAAAGAGCTGTGCCGTCACACAATGCGGGAATACGTTCTGCCAGGTTATTACTCGCTCTCGGGAGGATGCATGGAGGGAGTGGCCCTCCTGAGGAGCAATTGAACTACACCGAGGCGGCGTTGGAAAGTGCGAGAACAACACAGAATGCACATGATGAGGCTGAGGCACTAAGCGATCTTGGGAGGGGTTTGTATCTACAAAGTAGATTTTCCGAGGCAGAAAAGGCGTACACCAAAGCTCGCGATATCTTCTCTCGAATCGGAAACCAGCTCGGCTTTGCCCATTGCATCAAAAGCCTCGGAGATGTCCATCGTATGCGCAATGAATACGCCGAGGCGCAGAAGGCATACACCGAAGCCCGGGACATCTTCTCTCGAATCGGAGACCAGGTCGGCCTCGCCCAGTGCATCCAAAGGCTCGGAGAGGTCCATCGGATGCGCGACGAATACACCGAGGCGGAGAAAGCATTCACCGAAGCTCGCGACATCTTCTCTCGAATCGGACACCAGCGCGGCTTTGCCGACTGTGCCCAATGGATCGGGGAGGTCCATCGTATGCGCAAACAATACACCAAGGCGGAGAAGGCAATCATCGAAGCTCGGGACACCTTCTCCCGGATCGGAGATCAAATCGGCTACGCCGACTGCGTCCAATGGATCGGGGAGCTCCATCGTGTGCACAAACGAGACACCGAGGCGGAGAAAGCATTCATCGAAGCTCGCGACACCTTCTCTCGAATCGGAGACCAGCTCGGCTTCGCTCAGTGCGTTCAATGGCTCGGAGACCTCCATCATATTCGCAATGAATACGCTGAGGCGGAGAAAGCATACACCGAGGCGGAGAGGGCATACATCGAGGCTCGCGACACCTTCTCTCGAAACGGAGACCAGCTCGGCTTGGCTCAGTGCGACCAAGGTCTTGGAGAAATCCACCGGATGCGTAACAAACAAAGCATGGCAAAGGAGACAATTATCAAAGCTCGGCATATCTTATCTCAACTCGGAAGCGGAGTCAAGTCTTTCTTTCGCCGGCCGATTTAGTTATACCTAAGAGAAAGACCTCACTGGTCTAAACCTCTAGTTATTAATTAACTACTCCTCACTGTCTGACGATCGGAGGCGGTTAGTCAGCTGTCCTGTCCACAAATCGCCTGAAATTCGGGGTCAGAATACTTCAAGCCCCACGAATCGTCCTTTGGAGCCAACCGCTGTTCGCGGTGAGCCGCTAATCCTTCACCATGGCTCGTCACGCCAGCCGGTAGCCTCATCAGCATTTCGGGGAGCTCAGGGGGGCATTTGAGTGAGCGAGTTCAGTAATGGTGAGGTGCTCTCAATCCCAACACAGAAAGAAAGACAGAAAAAGTTTCTACCGGAAATTGATATGTACCGACCGCCGGAAGGGAGTGGGAAAGTAGAAACAAACAATGGCAGCGCTTAGTCAGCCGCCGCGGAACCCCTCCGCTGCCAAGTCTAGTCTTTTCCTCCCGACCTCCAATACATGTTCAGCTAAAAGATTCAAGGGTTTGACTATAACAGCTCGTAAATCACTCTCAACAGGTTGATGGGGCTGAAGTGTGCGCTATCTTTGGAGTAAATTGAGGTTGAGGTTAGAGTCTTGGCGTGGAGTAGTTTCATGTAAGACGCCAAGCCATGGCTGGTAGTC
>WSUD01000346.1:0-18362 GCA_019633495.1 Tulasnella sp. 427 | reverse complement strand
CCGGTAGCTTCGTCCTCATCGAAAGCGAAGAATGTCCTTGAAGAGGACGAGGAAGATGAAGGTGAAGTGAAGGAAGCCCAACCGTTCCGGGCTTCAGCGAAACCGTTCTTGCCACCACTGGCGCAATTGGAGGAAGGGGAAACAGAGGCTTCTCCCGTCGTCGCTCCGTCTGCACCACTTCCCGCCCCTCCTCGACCTCTGCCGCCGCCGCCACCTCCTTCATCATCTCAAACGGAGAAGAAGCCCGCGATCGCGGAGCCCGATGCGATTCAAAGGAAGATTTGGGAAATGGAGGCTTTAGCCAGTCAGAAGCCTCCGTTACCCCCACCACCGCCTGCGAAGGAAGTCGTTCCTCCTCCACCGAAACCTCCTACTACGGTACCTCCACCAGCGGCGGTGGTGCCCTCGAGACCAGTTCTGAGACCCCGGAACGAACAGCAAGAGGGGATTGCGTACAACCGCACGTTCAAGGGAGTGAGCGGGATCGACAAGTATACTCGAGGAAAGAAGCTCGGAGAGGGTACTTTCGGGTGGGTTTTCAGCAATGGTTTTGCTTATGTGGCGCTGTTGAGTAACGCTGTGCTTCCAGCCAAGTGTTTGAGGCTACGCATAAGGAGACCCGAGCGGTCGTCGCTCTCAAGAAGATCCTCATGCACAACGAGTCGCAAGGTCTTCCTATCACGGCTGTGCGCGAAATCAAGCTTCTGAAGAAGATGAAGCACCCCAACGTGATTGAGTTGGTGGATCTCGTGTTTTCTGATCGTGCGTTGAACTATCTTCCGGCGAGTTGTTAGAGAGGGACTCACGTTCCGTTTTGTCTTAGCTACGCCTGAGGATAAGCAGAAGAACGGCAATGACAGGAAGATCATTTGGATGGCTTTTCCGTACATGGATCATGATCTTGCAGGACTGTTGAAAAATCCATCGGTGTCGCTTCAGCCAAGCCACATTAAGCTCTTCATGAAACAACTATTGGAAGGGACGTCCTACCTTCATCGGGTGAGCAGATAACAAGCGCAGTTGTGGGCTCATTCTGACGCTTCGTTGTCCTGCCAATGCAGAACCATATCTTGCATCGTGATATCAAGTCAGCGAATCTGTTGATTGATAGAGACGGTCTTTTGAAGATCGCGGACTTTGGTCTCGCTAGACCGATATCCAAGGAATGGGGTTCCAAGCGTGGTTTCACTAACTGTGTCGTGACGCGTTGGTACCGACCTCCCGAGTTGCTTTTAGGCGCTAAGGTGTACGATGGTGCCGTTGACATGTGGGGTATCGGGTGCGCTCCACTTCCTCCGACATGAGGGGGTGATTTACTGATGACTCTATATAGATGCATCCTCGCTGAGATGTTCGAGCGCAATCCGATCATGCAGGGACAGGAAGACATGCACCAGCTCACGTTGATCTTCCAGCTGTGCGGAAGTCCGGACGACTCGACGTGGCCTGGGTGGAGACAGCTCTCAGGAGCGGATGGCTATCAGCCCGGACATCATCAGAGGACGATCGGACAGCGGTTCAGAATGTTGGTCAACTTGTTGAAATCGATTGATTGAATCTCCTGTTGACTAACGATCGACTTCTCGTTGCTTAGGCTCAATAACGAAACCTCGGATCTACTTATTGGATTGTTGACCCTCGATCCGTCGAGACGCTTGACCGCGGATCAGGCTTTGGATCACGTCTATTTCTGGAAGGATCCTCTTCCAGCGCCTTTGGGGAGGTCCGTATGCCAGGTTTTAATTTCTTCGCGCTTTCACTAACATCGACTGTTTTCTAGCATTCCGAAAGAATGGAGGCCTTCGAAGGAGCACGATACTCTGGAAAGACAACCTCAGCGTGGTGGCATAAACTACCGTCCCGTTGAACCTGATCAGGTCAACTATCAGCGTCATGGAGGTGGGCGACACAACTATCGCCAGGACTACGGTCAGGGGCTTCCTCCACCCGCGATGGGCCCAGGTGGCCACCGCGGTCCACCACCTGGTCCACCGCACGCGCACCTGGCTCCGCCATCAGCTTCGCTTCCTCCACTTCGTTGGACAGACGGAGCCGCTCCTCCACCGATGCCTCAACCTCCCATGCACTCTCACTCGCGACACCAGCCTTCCCATCCCAGCGGTTTACCGCAACGACCTCCACCTCCACCACCTTCACAAGGTTTGCCTGGCCCCGCTTTTGGTGGGGAAGGAGGCTATACCGGACCGATTCATCGGGGTGGCCGGTATCCTGAGAGACCGTACCATGCAGGTTCGGCTGGTAGAGGGGGAGGGGGAGGTGGGGGTAGAGGTCCGGGTGGACGAGCGGATAATGGAGGTGGAGGAAGTTTACCGTACGATTAGAAGACGGGAAATGGCCCAACGAACACATTTTCATTGCATCATTTCACTCTATTTTCTTGTATGCTTTCACGCATAAAATACTTTACATGTTTGGATTACGTTATCCTGATTTTTGGACCTGATTTGGGATGGGAGTTGCAAGCAACTTCAGCGCATCAAGAGACTAGTGTAATATGACCGGACTTGATGCTAGCTGAGACTGTAGACGTTCTTGACAACTATCTCGATAACTGGCTGCTATTATAAGCTCTCAAAATACAGCGTCTTGATGTGCGAATCAAAGATTGTCAGGTTTGGGGTGAGAGGATGCGCGATTTACGAGAGACTGACCACGGGTTTGCAGTTATAGTTGTTATACTGTGCACAAAACGCAGCCTGGTCTGCAGAGAGATAGATTCGCTTATCGGATTCCAGCGAAGCGCCCTCCAGGAGCCAGTTGCCTGCGAAATATATTGACTTGAACACCTGACGCGGTTGTTTTGAAGAAAGTTGCCTACCTCCGGTTTTCAACGGCCAGCGTCCTTCCAATTTACCATCTTTCGCGATCGACCACAAATCGACTTCGATGTCGTCCGACCATCCAGATTTTGGAGCTCCTTTGTACCCCTGGCTCATAAAAAGGCCCCCAAAGCTGTCACAAATCTTCAATGAGGTGACCAAGTCTCCCCAGATTATCAACTTACTCGGACGAGCCCTTGCGCATGTTCCAACTAGTCTGATGAATCCGCACGGCCACGTAGTTATCCTCCGTGTCCTTCCCGTTCAGGAGATAAGTGAGTATGAGTGCAATTCAGTTGTGCATAAGGATGCACCTGAAACGTGATCCTTCGAGACGCCACGTCAAAATCGAATGTTGCCGCATTACTTTGGCTGGCACAAATGCAGCACCAAATGTTCTCAGCGAATGTCTTTGATATGTATCCTCTGAAGTCTTTCATGTTGGAGTCAACCCGAATGCGACCAATTCTTGAGGAAGGAGCTGCCGCTGGGACGGTTTCTAATAGCGAGCTAGACCAGTGTTAGCGCCAATACCAAAGTCAGAATGACTATTTGAGGAGGATACCCCGGAGCACTAGGTGCAGAAGCAGGTACAATTGCAGAAGGAATTGCGGGTTCGTCGTATTTGTCAAGAATCGCCCCCTTAAGCAAGGTCCAATCGTTCCGAGTTTCCTCGTCCAAGGTTTCGTACCAACGCAGCGCCTTCTTCGCAAAGCATATTGATGCGTATTCTGCAATCCACGCGCTGTCTTTGTGCTTTCCGTTCGCGTACGCTCGCTTTTTGATGGCGAAGATAAAGTCTTCGGCTTCCACTGCACTGCCGCCAGTAAAAATGATGTCCTCTGATTGAGAAGAAAGGTTAGTAGCCTATGGTAGAGGTGATCATCAAAGTCACTATCTACTTACCGTCTGTAGACATTTACGGTTGTTAGATGATGGTCAAAGCAACGTCGCCGTATCGATGGATAAGATTGATCTCGGCGCTAGCTTCGGACTTGGACCCGGAGGATGGTGCAACTGATCAAGCGAAGACTAACCCCATACTACCAAAATAGCAGTGGCTAGCGAATTCCTTAAGCTATGGCTCAATCTTAGGAGTGGCCTTTACTGGGAGTGTCGACTTCATAATATGACACACAAAGTTAGGACGCTATTTCTTTTGAGAAAAGCCAGAGTCGCCTCATCGCCATTATACCTTACAACCGGTGATCGTACAGATAGCTTTACAGTAATAGAGAAGGTATATTTCAGAGAGTTTGACTGGACTGGCAGGCTCGCCCGCCGATCAAGCCACCTTCAAGGGAAGGTGTTTCAAAGACCAGCTGTCAGGCTGAGCACACAGAGCTCGGAACCGATTACCCGTCATTGTAAGGGTTCCAAGACGAATTCCTACAGTGGATGGTTAGTGGAATGGAGCGATACTCAACAGGAGGCTCAATCTCATGCATACCACTTCAATCGCGTTTGGATCTCTTTTCTTATATGCCTTAAGGTCATTATGCAGGCGAATAGCTTTCGTTTTCTCATTTGTCGAGATAGCAAGGGTCGCATTGCCTCCTGGTGGGCATGAGTGTACTAGTCGTAAGGTGCAAGAGAAACACGGCTCACCGAAACCAAGGGTTTTCTTCTGAAGCGGCTTTAACGTCGCGGAAGCGCCGCTCTGCCACTTAGCCACCCAACCATCTTTGGCTCCGAGAAACCCACCGAAGCTCTTTTCGTAGTAACTCAGAGAGGCATATCTAAAGTAGTTCGGACGTCGATGAGTTCGTCTTCCCGCGTCAGATTAAATTGAGGAAGGACATACCTTTCTGCATCCTTTGATGGCTCGCGTCCATCCTCGGACCACCCAACAGTAAAGACCAGTGGCGGCTGTGACGTCGGAGGGCCATTCTGAAAGAGGGGTTTGAGTCGAATGACTGATCGATTAATTCGAGCGACTCTTTCATACCAGAATTTCCAGGGTGTTATCTGTTCCTAATTTGACGTGCACAGCCTCTGAACGGTTTGTGGTGCACACAAACCACTTCGACTCTGTCGGGACTCGTGATATGTAGCCCATCTCCTCCCCAGAGGGTTTGGAAACTACTCGAAGTCTTCGGGCCGCTGGATCAATGAATATTGAGCCCGGTTCCTCAACGAGCGCCGAGGATCTTGCCCCCCAATTCGAAGAGGAAGGACCAACTCCTCTGTTTGCGGCGGTAGAATCACTATACGATGGAGGCGCACCATCAAGCCCTGAATGCAAGGTCATGTTCTCGAAGTTGTCGGCCAAAGAGTTGGAGCGAGATGGGCCTCGAGAGCTCGAGCCCGTGGCTCGCCTCCAGATCGACCTTTGGGGACTAAGGTTAAAGCGGCCGACAAAACGCACACAATCGGGATACGAACCTCTTCGGAGGACTAGGCTTAGGATCGTAATACTTGTCTTGGAGTGCTTTCCGCAGTTTGGTCCAATCTCCTCGGGTATCTTTGTCAAGGCCTTGATACCACTTCAAAGCCGGACCAGAAAGATGCGTTACGACGAAATCCACGTTCCATTGGTTATCGGACTGCTTTCCTGCAGAGTTTGCTCGGATGGTAACATTCTTAACGAACTCGTCAACGGCCATGCCGCCGTTTCCCGAAAAGCCAAATGCTAAAGTGGCCGATATGAGCGAGGCACCTCAACGTACTAACCTGGGGAATTTGCATTCTTACAAGAATCAGACATTACAGTTACTGCTTATATGTGCTTGGATAGTGATTGCGGTACTATACGTTGCTTAGTTTCGATCTCTATGGTAGGGGAGTGGTTGAAAGACCTAGTCCAGAAACAAACGCTTGTCCACTTCACGGTTTCCCACCACTCGGCAAGTTCCGTTTTCTCCTATATTTCTTGTCCCATTTACCCAAGTTCACCACTCAGCCCTCCAAGTTGCTATCCCTCAGCGGCCAAATGAATGGAGTCAATATATAGCCAGAAAATGGCTTTACAGACAAAGGCGGATAACACGACGAGGAACGCAATGAAGTGCTGGTGAACCGCGAGGGAATAGACCTTTCAAAGTTACATGGTAGAGGACAAATGTTAAATTTAGGTCCATTCTGAGCGATTCATTTGTCAAGTTAGCGTATAAGCCAGCTGAAAAGCCCGGCGCGAAGAACTAGCGTACCCGCGTCATTTCAGATGCTGTGTTCCTTCCCTGGTGGACTTTCGAGTACGCCATTCTCGCCTTTCAGGGAAGTAATGACTTGAGATCCTTACGGGTGGAATAAGTAGTGGTAAAGAGGAGTGAAACAGACTGACGACACATTGAATGTGAACTCTCCAACGTTAGACCCACTTAGGATGCCCTCAGCGTACGTGAGGGGAATTAGGATGTACTTTACGTTGATTTCTTGAAAAATAATAGTAACCCGTTAGGAGTATCGACTCGTTCTGCTTAAGCTCCTTCAAGTGACTGACTCCTGTTAAGCGTCCCAGCACGGAATAGCATTGATTCGACAGGAATGTCTGTCTCTGCTGTTCATCTTACGTGCCATCTTCTCCAGTCGATGAGGGTATGGCAAGCTTCGTAAAACAGGTTCGCGTCCAATTTAACCTCACCAGCTTCAGATACACGCTACGCCGCACTTCATCACAAGGAAAAGCAACTTGATTGTGAAGAAGAAAAAACAAAGCAGAAATGATCTCCGCAGAAAAGAGGAAGAAAGAAACCTGGAAGAGATACATGCGAAAGAGATATGTCACAGGAACAACGAAGTATAACTTAGATCCCGAAAGTGGGGGAAAACCGAAAGGCAGCTTCTTGAAAACGCGGTTTCTGCTTCGGGAGAGCGATTCATCACTTTCAGTTGCGGTTGGATTGTGTAATTTAGTGCCCGATACTCACTGTGAACATTTTATCACGCAATGACGCAGAAACCAGTAGGGTCTACTTGGCCGTCTTCTTGGTCAACGATGACTGGGGTCTCATCCGGGATCGTGGCGGATGCAGAGAGGAAAGATAGGATCGAGAAAGACTCCATATTTGGCGGATGGATCGGAAGGTAGACGTTGGATTGGATATGAAGCGAGAAAGGAGATGCAAGAGAGGCTGGGGACGGAGTGAGTGAGGATCAAAATGATGCAGACCCGGAGGCTTGAGCACGAGCGTACTTTATAGCTGGGACAATGTTCACAACTCGTCATGTCGGACATCGGTATGATGTGATGGGAGATGTCTCCTGTCTGAGTTCGCCGAAGTGGCTTGCTGGGAGGGGAGACTTCCAATTACAATGGGAGACGTTTCCTAGGGGGCTTAGGCGGTCCATATTGAGGTCCACGACATCGGTTGCGAAAGACCAACGTCGGGACTATAACCGCCCAGACCGACCGATTAGAAGATCGATCCACATCGGGAAATTTTACGCTTGCTGGAACAACCCGCCAACAGGGTCGGCAGAGTTCTCCGACATCGGTTGGACTTCTCGCTCTCTGATTGGTCCAGCAACGACATCGGGAAATGATAATCCTTGTGTCTAGATGAGGAAACATGCAGCGCGTCCGCTCAACATATAGTTCCGAGACGGGAGACCGTTGAATTGGCAATTGCGGAGCCAAAACAAGAAGAAAGGCTCCCGTCACCACGGCGTCACGTGGTCTTGTCAAAGATGTTGAAACCTTGACGTGAAGATCGTGGGCCGCCCTAAAGCCCAACTGGTCCTGCTGGAAATCAAATGCGAAGTACATGATCCGACCATGGTGACTGGGCTTGCGTTAAGTCGTATCAAGATCGCGGAGGAGGTCATCCCCTGAGTGAGTTCGCCGAGAGCAGACTCGATCACACGATCAGATGACACCCAAGATTTCGTTGCTCACGACAATGGGAGATCTGTTTGAAAGGCTGATTCTGCGGGTGGGCTCCAGCGGTCACCGACGACGGAACAACGAAATCCAGTTTGAGGTCGGCGCTATTTCTGCGCGTGGGCTTGAACGTTGATAGAAGTAGCTCTTCCTAAGATGGAGCAAAGATCAGCGAAGCAACTGGGAGGATTGTAGGTAGGAGCTGAGGGGTGGTTGTGTTGGCAAGTGCTTAAGGAGCGAGGGCGGAACGGGAGGGATCCATGAACGTGTTGGAGTTTTTAACAATAAGCAGCTGTTGATTTCTTGCTTTTTCGTTATTTGCAAAGTAGAGCGTCTTCTCTAGGCAACCGGGAGGAAGCGGTGCTAGGAAAAAGGGAGGGACAAATAGTCCAAATTGAGACTCCCACGGTATCGGCCACCTAAGCCCAATCCGTATGTCATCTCTTGGGAGTCGGTCCCTTCAAACATCTGTCATGTAGTCCCGAATAACAAAGGGATCTACTCTCCCATCGATTGAAACGGGATGTACTGGTGCCCCATACTATACTTAGACTTCAGTATAGGAAATGGTACTGGGATGTTCCTGGGAAAACGAAACCACATAGTGGACCATCTCGGTGAATATATGGATGAGCTTTGACTGCCTTATATTGTAGCACCTGTAAACCGGAGCAAAAGAGAGTGGTGCTTGGCGGAGTGGGAAAATGTGGCTGCCTGAGTTCGCCGAGGTGCCGTCGTCAGTTGTATGAGCATCCCTTTGTACAGTATGCACCTTGCCCCGATCCCCTTGACGACCGCGCGCCGGCATCCCGGGCTGCTAGGCAAAGAGGTTACTCATTAATCAGAAGGGTGGTTTGAAAATGTGATGTTGTGTCGAAGCGGTTCTCTCGCAAGGGCTGCGCCTGCTCGGATAATATAAGGACACGGTTGAAGGGATCTGTTCGTATGTCAGTCGCTGCCCGGTGCATACATACCAAAACTCTACGTTCGCTTCGAAGAATGGACTCATATCTCACTCTCCTTTTCTTCCCTTCCACATCCCTTCCACGGGACGTTCCCATTGATCAGGACGCTGAAGAGGCGAGACTGAGAAGCCAGGCCATGAGGGGCTGGTGCACTATCGCTTAGGTAAGGCCACTATCATCGATCGCGTCGAGCAATCACTCACGTTAAGTCTGTCTAGAGTGACAAATCATAGACCGCAGAACACGCTGCGCGTGTAACATCAGGAAAATCCGTCCCGCAAGATAGCCGAGAGCCCGGCTATATAGCGTGAGATTGCACAGGGTGCGCGTTCATAGTCTATTTTGCCAATATAGCCCTCATAGCTTCCGTTGCCACTATATAGATACAAAATAGTTCAAAGAAGCCCTGACTCACACTAGGTAGTACAAAATTGCATTATCAGTGTATAGTAAGAGCCAGACAAATTCAAGGATGATGATAGATTATAGTATGTTTCACCACATCAGGGGATCAAAGGGCTTATCCGGAATGTCAGGTGAGAACCGTTAAACAGTTAATAGCTTCTGCTGGAAGACTGGTCAAGAGTCACAAGATTACCGTGATAGAGAGTGTGAGTCTACTGAGTGGATTTACCAGTCCTTGTCTCACAGCTGAGGGGACCTTACAAGAGCGACGCTACCGGAAATTACGTATCTGTTTGTTTATTTTTATATCACGTGGACTCAGGTGCCAGGATGCGTAAACAGAGACGCGCGCGCTGCCATGCAACCAAAGTCCAAACTTCGAACTCGTCTCATCTTTGCCTTACCTTCGCCTCCTGCCTCTCCCGATCGCCTCCTACCACTCCTGTTCACCATTAAATAAGTTTATCTTTTCACTTCATGACTGTTTTTCTTCCCTTGCTCTCACTCATCTCATTAGTAGGATGCCACAAGCGTCTTGCAGGTAGACATGGTAGGAACTGCACGTACATCCTTTCTATGTAGATTTTCCCCTCACATTATTCCTTTACTAGACAGACAAGAAAGACAAGAAGCCGGTGGGTGCCTCCAAATCTCCTCTTGAATTTCTCGGTGGGGTTGTAAGTGGTGGTCGGACCTGTGTTTGAACTTGGACCGGTACCAGATTGACGACTTTGTCCCCCAATGAGGATTCTGATAGCTCTCATGTACGGCGGTCCTTAAAGGTGAGCGATACACTGAACCTTTTTATATGGTCTCTAACGTGGTTTTCATGTAAAGCTGAACAGGTCCTGTTGACCGTGCCGGCGTCCTTCACAAACTTCAACACAGCGTTCAACCCCTCCTTCGGCAACGGCTCGACCGCGTTCGGCGTGCTCGCAACCGACGCCATCTCCGTCGGCTCTCTATCTGTGATGAACCGGCCGTTCGAGGTCATTACGTGTTCCTCGGGCAAATTCGACGGACCAAACTCCAGGCTGATGGGCTTCACGTTTGCTCCCTCGCTCAGATAGTCCCTTTTGTCTCTTTCCTCACATCAACTTAGTATAAACTATTCGCTCCGTTGTATTGTATAACTGCTATTATATAGTAAGAATAAATGTGGTTTAGCTGATGATATGCGGTATCTGGGCCGGGTTTTAACAATCTGGGAAATCTATCCGCAATGGAATGGCAGTATTAGACAACATACAGCACTAAAAGAGACCTATACTTGCACTTTGGTACTCCTATCTAACGTAAGTGGAGACTATATTTTGCTATATAGAATGAGTGGTAGCTATACGTGCAGTATACAAGGGGGGGTTGCTATGAGACTATGGCGGCTATATAGGCACCATAGTGCTATATAACGAAGTTGGATTTCCCTGATGAAGATCAATCACTGTGTCCTAATTATCATACACACTCAACACAATCATCCTAATCTTGCACCATTATCTGATGGAATAACTCTAATCCCACTGTATCAAAGTAGTATTCACCGCGCCCTGGAATACCCAGTGTACTAGTTCTGTATCAATTATCGAACGATATCCTGTTCGAGCTCGACTTTGATAAAAAGAAACGTGCCCTCTCGTCGGTTGATGCAATACAGGACGGAAGACGACGTTTTCTACGTGAAAAAATTAGGGAGAATCATAACAATCTCCTAAAATTACTCCATCTGAAAGATTTGCTACCCCATTAGGAAGGTCGCCGTCACGCGTAAAACGTCTGTTTGCCTCCTGTACAACTGACCGTCTATTCTGCCCGCGATCGTCGATTGCCATCGATTTGTTATCCATTCCGAAAGAAACATTCTCCGTCCTGCTGTGCTGAGCTTTCTTTCCCGTATTAGATGATGAGGTCAAGAAAACGGTGCAATGGAGGTCTGCGCACTGCCTATGCAGCATGTTTTCAGGGTTCGATTTGCACGTCCTTCGGTTAAATTTGTCGATTTCACATCTTTCTAAAGCCACGACCACCTTCGATTCTAGTATCTGCCCCTCCATAGATCGGAAAGCTTCTTCTATAGACAGTGATAGCCTTATGGGAGCTTGCAATGCAGTTATATAAAGGAGTGGGGAGGCTGGTGAACTCTCACGCATCCGCCATCTGGCTCGTCAGACGACCCTTGTTGCTTCATCTACATTTCTGAGCCTTTTTACCGATGTCTAACTCGGCCAACGGCGACTTTCTGGGTATACCTAATGTGCCTTATTCTAATTATCACGAAGCGCCCATTGACTAATCGTTGTTTGGTCCGGCGGCTCATTTAGGCACAGCCAGCGATCCGTCCACTCCGTGAAAGAGTCGGGTCAATCGACGACGTATCCAAACTTGCCCCGGAGCTCAACAGAGCACACCTTACCGTTGAGCCGACTAGCTTTGCGAGTGGGAACTTCTCGGAGGTGTATGGTGGTACTTGGTCTCCGCCTGAACATCTCGAAGGAGTAGCTGTGCGCGCGGATTTTTGTGCTCTGACAATCCCGGCTGCTGCTGATATCAGTCTGTCAGGTCGCCATAAAGGTACTTCGAATTCCGGGACAAGTGATGGACCCCGAGTCTGTGGAAGTGATTACAAAATATGGAAAGGTAAGTGGGTTGTACATGCAATCTGCCCCTATGCTTGCCTGATGTCTTTGTTCAGCACGTCGGCCGGGAGGTTTTTGTATGGCAAAGGGTGAAACATCCGAGGATTACTCCGTTTGTCGGCTACATTTGTGAATACCGAGGCATTGTGCCTTGCATTGTTACGAAGAGGAGATTGCAAGGGAACCTTTCGGTGTACCTCGGCAAGCACCCCAACGCAGATAGACTTGAGCTAGTATGACATCGCGCTGGGACTACGGTAGATGCTGTGAGCTGAACTAGACTCTTTCACAGCTTTGTCAGGCTCTCGAAGGACTTGTGTATCTTCATGGATTCGCGGGCAGGTCAATCATTCACCTAGACATTAAACCCGTACGTGGCGCCTTTCTGCGCATATATAGCGCGGTAGATAATGGATCAAATAATAAAAGGATGATCCTTAGGAGAATATTCTGGTTACCGATGAAGGGAGCGCCGAATTGTGCGATTTTGGCTATGCCAAGGTCCTCGGGGGCGAGGCGACAGGATTCACGACAGGACCCCATCCTGGAGGAACGTACCCGTATTGCTCCCCCGAGGTACTTGACGGTGCAGAATGGAAAGAACTCACCCCAGCAGCCGACATCTTTGCAATTGGATCGACCATTCTTTATGTCTGTATACTGCTTATCTGTGTGTTTCCCGGCTTGGTCTTGCAGCTGACTTACAATGAGCCTTAGATTCTCAGCGGTAAACAAGCATGGTACTACATTCAAGCCAAGGCAAGACTAATTACGGCGGTCTCCACTGCGACCCCCCCTATTCGAGCGAATTACGTGATGCAAGGCTCGGACGTGGCTCTCGACGCCCTGTGGGATCTACTGTTCAAATGCTGGAAGCTCAAACCAAATGAAAGACCTTCTGCTCAGAACGTTCTTGATGCAGTAAGTCCGTCTGCGCCAACTGTGGAATTTGATCTCTCACAGGGACGTCCCAGCTTCGGTCCATTCAATTGATTGGCGGTATCCGACCTGTCCCCAAAGCTTCTACATAACACACTGATTTAAATGAGTCCTTTGAGACATGGGATTGGCACTCTGAATGACAAACTCTAGTGTATTTTGGGGTTATTGACCGGAGCCTCGATGTTTACAGAGAGAATTGCTGTCTCGTGGAGTTGAACAAATCAGTCCCTCTGCCGATGATACTATTCTCGATCATCTGCGCTGCAGTGCGGTCTCATCTCCCCTTCCTGAGCGATTCCCAGACCTCCCTTTGAAATCGTTGCACTGACTATGCAATGCCATGGAATTCTATTCGAAATAGTGCGCATTGCGCAAGGCGTGCACGCTTCATGTCGTCGACCCGGAATGCTGGAAGAAACACTGGACTTGCACCCTGCCATGAGAAAGAGGCGGTTCGAACGGTACAATTCAAGCTTCAGCTGACAGCGTTCTGAGCCATCATGTCACCTAGGCTGTTGATTCTGCCAATTCCGGCTCGAGTACGACAAAGGGCTCCTAGAAAACAATGTGAGATAAAGGCATGTACCACTCGTCTGCGAAGGCTATCGGAACCTCTCATATTTGGATTTAGCTGCTCAAACCTTATCACCCGGCTCGAGCGATCTTTGACCTGGTACCAAAAAGAGCCTTCAGCTTACGCAGGCTTTGAAAACTCGGGAATTCGGATCCTTTTTTCCCCATATATCTGCATATTATCCGCAAGAATACGACAAGCCGAGAGAAAGATATGTCAAAGCATAGTGATGGGACTCGCTCAAGGCTTGCAGGGTCTTGATCCGGGATCGATCTGTTCATCCTTGAGCTTGGTAGATGTCACGTTTTTCTGCGCTTGAACTCAGCGGGACTAGCCATTTATGTCCCCCACATCACATCATCTTTCTACTCAGAGCATCCATCAGCCATCTCGACATATAAACTGGACCGTCGGACGCAGTGGCCTCCTCCCTCATGATCAAACCGCTTTACCCATCACTTGCGTTGTGTTCTATCCTGAAAAAGGTGATTAATTACAATGTCAAATACCTATCTCAATGTTCCTGGTGTAAGTTCTGCCCGCTGTTACCGTACGAACGTGCCCTTTGACGACGCCTCTTTCTTCTGTCAGCTGAGCTTAACGCACCGACCCACTACTCGTGGAAGAAACGACTCAATTGATGATCTATCTGATCTAGCACCGGAGCTCGAATCGACGCGACTGGTGGTTGAACTCACTGGTTTCGCTAGTGGAAACTTCTCCGAGGTATATGGGGGAATTTTTACTCCGCCAGGTCAAGAGGCAGGAATCGATGTGAGTGTTCGGCACATAAAATAGTCACCGACCAGCTAATAACTTGCACGCGCTTTTAGGTGGCGGTAAAGGTACTTAGGATCCCAGGAACAAGCTTGGAGGCATCTGCAGGGTTGCCACTAGCGGTCCGATATGGAAAGGTGAGAGCTATCGCGGGTAACGGTGATATGGATCCAGGTGTTCGTTTATTTACACCACCTTGGGTCAGCACCTTGGACGAGAAGTAACTGTTTGGCAGAAGGTCACGCACCATCGAATAACTCCGTTCATCGGCTATATCCGCAAGTTCAAGAACGATAGCGTGCCGTGCATTGTAACCAAGCGAAGAAGATGCGGTAATCTCTCCGTGTACCTCACGAAAAACCCAGATGTAGATAGGATTGAGCTAGTAAGAGCTCTTCAACTATGCGCTCCTGATTATAGCTCTACATAACGTTGACCGTCATCATACTGTAGCTCTGCCAGGCGCTTGAAGGCCTCATTTACCTTCATGGATATGAAACACCCATCACGCACTTTGATATCAAGCCAGTAAGTCTAAAAATTGTACCAAAGTCTGTAGACCTGACCTTTGACTCTAAATAGGAGAACATATTAATCACAGACATCGGGGAAGCCGAGCTCGCCGACTTCGGATACGCCAAGGTGCTTGGGCAGGAGGAGACTGGATACACGACCAGTCCTCAGCCGGGAGGTACAGTTCCCTACCTTTCTCCAGAGGTACTCGAGGGAAAGGAGTGGAAGGATCTTACGACCGCTGCCGATATCTTTGCCATGGGGTCCACCATTCTTTTTGTGAGTCCCGGGCTGCACTAACGCAGCGCCACAAACTAATCAGCACTTGCAGACTCTCAGCGGCCAGCAAGGGTGGTACTACATACACGGCAAAGCCAAGCTAATGAAGGAGGTGTCAGAAGCAAGACCACCACTCCGGCAAAAGTATGGAATCGAAGGCACGGAAGTTGCAGTCGATGCTCTTTGGGATCTGCTTTACAAATGCTGGGATCTGAATCCTAATGACCGACCTTCCGCTCAAGAGGTTTTTACTACGGCGAGTCTATTTTCTTGATCCTGATCGGAGTGCTGGCTCTGACATGTGCTCGCTTCAGTTACGGAAAATCCAAGCCATGGGAGGAATTCGCCCGGGTCCTCTAGTTTCGGATAATCGATCAACTAACTAGTCCTAGCACTTCCTCCCTTTCCTGGGCGTAGGCTCATGTAGTGACCAGTACTTGTTGCCGAACACATCGTCTTTTGAGCGATCCCGGCCCGAGCCTTTGAGGCCGACGGTCAGTTGGACTATTGCGTGGTCAGAAAATGATTAATGAGAGTTGCGCTCTTCCAAATGCGAAAGCGTTGAGGAACTGTTTTTCTCTCTCCAATTCGTAGATTTCACATTATTCCAAATGAGATGAGATCTGATCTTCTGTGCCCTTGAGCGTCAATCATACGCCTCGCTGTGATGGAGAACCTCGTGTACTAGTAATTAAGATTATAAACTGGACTGCAGGAACGCCAAACCTTACAGTGAACTCTCTCACCGAGTTTACCATAAAACCAACGAGCAGAAACTCAATATCTATTCCTGAAAGTCATTGAGCTAGGTCACATAATGTCATTTTCGGAGAGCGCGACCCGTCTTAATGTAGCCGTAAGTGCTGAGGGCAGGGCTCACAGTGTTTGGAAAAAGTACCCTAACCGAGATACAGCCTTATCGGCCAGCTCCAGAGCGAATCATATCTATCGATGACGTAGCCAAGCTCGCCCCAGAGTTGGATAGAGCGCAACTTGTGGTCGAACCGGCCGGCTTCGCGAGCGGAAACTTCTCTGAGGTGTTTGGTGGGATCTGGACACCACCCGGGCGGGATCAAGGAATCGAGGTCAGATATCAACAAGCTCTGCAGGCAGTAGCAAGACTCATGGTGACTGACGCAATAATACAGGTGGCGGTAAAAGTCCTTCGGATTGCGGGAGCCACTGAGGGATATTCAGGGGTATCGGCAGTCGAGCGCTATGGAAAGGTGACTACTCTTTGTGTTGGTTATCTATGTGTCGTTGAGTCTATACTTCAGCACCTTGGGCGCGAGGTGTTCGTGTGGCAAAGAGTCCACCATCATCGAATAACACCCTTTATCGGCTACATCCGCAAGTTCAAAAATGACAGCATCCCATGCATTGTTACCGAGAGAAGAAGACAAGGCAATCTGCTCATATATCTCACTAATAACCCGAATGCAGATAGACTTGAGCTCGTAAGATAAGTTTGCCCGTGATTTTGGGCGAGCCTTAGTTCACGGTATCGCTCCTGATAGCTTTGCCAGGCTCTCGAAGGCCTCGTTTACCTCCATGAGTTCGAGGGGAATCCCATCATTCATCTCGATATCAAACCCGTAGGTCTCAGCGCATCTCGTAATTCCAGACTTGCTGCTACTTGTACATCGTAGGAGAATATCCTCGTCACGAACGAAGGAGAGGCCGAGGTTTGCGACTTCGGATACGCCAAGCTTTTGGGAGAAGAGGAGACTGGGTATACGACGAGCCCTAATCCTGGAGGCACGTACCCGTACATGGCACCTGAGGTCCTGGACGGAGAGGAATGGAAGAATCTCACACCTGCGGCAGACATATTTGCAGTTGCCTCAACTTTGCTTCTTGTAAGTCCGGCGGAAATTCTATCCGCGCTATTTGAATCGGAATCTCACCAGGTCACACCAAGATCCTCAGCGGTCAACCGGCGTGGTATTACATTCAGTCAAAAGCTCGACTGATTAGAGCTATATCGGAAGCAATTACTCCTACTCGGGGGAATTACAGCATCTTAGGTCCAGAGGCGGCGGTTGCTACCCTGTGGGATCTACTTCGGACATGTTGGAAGCAAGCCCCGGAGGACAGACCGCCCGCTCGAGAGGTCCTCGCAATGGTGAGTGTTATGCGCGGAAATCAGCCTAGAAGCTATATTCTAACTCCTCGATCTTCTAGCTGCGAAGCATTCAGGAAATGGGCGAGATCCGACCAGGACCACCCATTCCTACCGATGCTGTGAAGAGGTGAATTCCCGTTCTAACTGGTCCCGTGTTGTGGGTAACGTACACATGTGTACTTGATAAAGCAATTCAGACATGTTGAAGAGGTAATTTTTCCCTCATAAGCGGTGACCTGGGCCAGTAACTGTGGCGGTGACCACGCGTCTCCCTAACATGGTGGTTGCCGCCGGAAGACCCTAAGGTTCGCTTCCGTCATCCCAAATGATCGATCTTGCTACCTGTACTTCTGTAGCAGAACACAGATTTGTATTCATCAAGTGCGCTTCGCCTTTTCGAGCTCGTGGTGAGCTCCTAGTGTCTGGCATTTATGGAGCTTCGACCCTCGAATTTGCAAGCCGATGTTACGGAGACTTGCATCGTATCATACTTGAGCCCAGACCTGAGTCAATTTAGGAGCTTGGGAGGTAGCATTGCTGTATGAAGGCGTATTTTCGCGATACGCAATGTGGGGGGCGAAAGTTGTGCTGCAAGGTGCGGTGCGAGCGGTATTTAGGCCTAGACTGAAATGACCGCTGGACCTTCTCCGTCTTTGGTTCCTCTCCCATCACGCCTCCCTTCTATCTCTCCGTACACAACCACCACCACCACCACCACTATCCCCTCTCCCGCTACTATCAACATCCATGTCCGACGTGCCACCTTCACCGCCAACACCTCCATCGGTCGATGCTTCCCATCTCCTCATCCCCGGTGTAAGTCATTTCCCCCGCGCTTACCACTCCCTGAACCGCAACACGCAATTCCAGCCCCGATCTCCCCACGGGCTTTCACAAACTAACGATTCGGTCGTCCCTCGTAATTATTTACAGACCCGCCCGCCACCGACGCGTCAGTCCACATTGGAACTCGCACCGGAGCTGGACAAACGGTACCTCACGATCGAGGAGCACCCGTTCGCGAGCGGAGCGTTCTCGGACGTGTTTCCGGGTCGGTGGGAGTCGCCGAACGATGGGAGGTATCCTGACGGAGTCAATGTGAGTGTGTGCGCGGGGTATGGTTGCGATGAGCGGGCGCCTGATGGACGAGTGGATGTGTGCGTAGGTTGCTATCAAGGTGTTTAGACTCGGAGGCGTCGTCGGCGACCCCAATTACGCGACGAACTACGAGAGGTGTGGCAAGGTGCGCGCTGCACCTTTTGCGGCTTTCAGATCAAGTAGCGCTCGGACAGCGCGGCTGACTTGAGGGGTTATCAGCATTTAGGACGTGAAGTGTTCGTATGGCAGCGGGTCAGTCATCCGAGGATCACGCCGTTTGTAGGGTACATCAAAGGCTTCAAGGATGGGATTGTCCCGTGCATTGTTGCTCCAAGACGGAAGGGTAATTTGTTAGCGTATATCACGAGCAATCCAACCGCTAATCGGCT
>WSUD01000345.1:0-18426 GCA_019633495.1 Tulasnella sp. 427 | reverse complement strand
CGTTCCAGATATACTGATAGGCAAAAGAAAGCTGAGAGAAATCATAATAAACCAGGCTCATATGATATTGGCTCATTGGGGCGCACGAAAAACGATAGCTTACCTAAGAAACCATGTCTGGTGGAAAGAACTAAACTCGGATCTAACCTCCTTCTGCGATAGTTGCTCCAGTTGTAAAGGAATGAATTCAAGAACTACTAAACCATATGGACTACTGAAAACGTTGGAAATCGCAGATCGACCTTGGCAGTCGATTGGTATAGATTTTGTTGGTCCTTTACCAGAATCGAGAACCAGAAATGGTAAATTCGATATGATCTGCGTTATAATAGATCATTTAACGTGCTTAGTTCATTTGGTACCTACAGATCAAAGATACCAAGCGAAACATGTCGCTGAAGTTGTCTTCGACTCGGTGTATAAGTTACATGGACTACCCGAAAGAATAATCAGTGATCGGGACTCATTATTCACTAGTCTATTCTGGTCGCAGCTACATAAGTTAATAGGTGTTGACCTCAAGTTGTCAACAGCTTATCACCCGCAGACTGACGGTGCAACAGAAAGAGCGAATAAAACCATGGTACAAATGATTAGACAATGTATATCGCCTAATCAAAAGGATTGGGCTTTGAAACTACCTGGTATTGAGTTCGCCATGAATATGGCCAGGTCCGATACTACGGGATTTTCGCCCTTTTTCTTAAACTACGGGAGGATGCCAGGACCAATGATTTGGAAAGATGAATGCGAATACCCAGGGGTACAAGAGTTCGCGCTAAGAATAAAAGATGCAATGATGAGCGCTCACGATGCTGTGATAGCTTCTAGAGTTTATCAAACATTCCAGGCCAACAAAAGGCGACTAATAGCTAATTTCCTGGAGGGCGACTTAGTGTACTTGAGTACAGAAAATATAAGTATACCTCGGGGACGATCACGAAAACTGATACCTAAATTTATTGGACCGTATAAAATCATAAGTGTGAAATCTCCTGGTGCATCCTACGAATTGGACTTGCCCGAGGAACTAAGAAAACGCGGAATACATCCCGTATTCCACGCGTCACTTTTGAGGCCACACGTCCCAAGTGACGATAGATGATTCCCGGGCCGAGATTTGAAGCAGCTATCCATGTTTGAGCGGGCACCGAGCGAATACCTCGTTGACAAAATAGTGGATCACCACGGAAAAGGTAAAGAAGCACTGTTCAAAGTCGCTTGGAAAAGCGGAGATTGTACGTGGATGACGCGTCAAGAAGCGATAAGGGCCGAGTTACTAATGGCTTATTGTGAAGCCATGGGGGTAGAACACGTCGACTTGTTGCCGGAAGGGAAGGCCGGGGCCCCGAAGGACTTACAAGTATTCGTCAGCTCTATCGGATTCTCAGGTTTAAAAGATAGGCTGGTATCAGCATGGACAGGACAGACCAACAACGAAAGAGTTCACCCCTCAGGACTCAATCCCCTCAACTCTTCTCTCATGAATCACCAACTTACGGACCAAGAACTCAACGACTGCTACGCTTACGACGCTTATAGAGCAGTCCGACTCGTCGCTGAAGACGAAGGCAAGTTCTTCTCGAAAGTGATCCCCAAACCGGCGGGTTACGATGAATGGCTCGCCAGGGACGGTACCATCAGCGTCGCCGACTGGGTCTTCGAGAAGTGTTCGTCCAAGGAACTCGACGTCAACGAGCTCGGAAGACGACTCATCAAACGAAGTATCTCCCGGGCCATGGGACCCTTCGGGTCATCTGGTGGTAGCCGGGCTAGTAATAGTGCTCGTCGGGCTATTTCCTTCAAGAATCCAACTATCAAGAACAGGAGGTCCCCTACTCCGTACACTCAACACGAATATCACCGTCATGAAAGATTTCATCGGAAATCTTCGATGGGAGGTGGAGCGACCACGACTCCAGTTTCGGGTTCAGCTGGTGTTCACCCTCTCCCAGCGTATGCCTATCCCAGTCACGGCGACGATATCCTTGCCGAGAACGTTCGACTTCGTCGGGAATTGGACAGTTTTAAACAACACCATGGCCAGGATGACGAGAACGTCGAGACGGCTCCTGCAAGGAATTTTAATGATCATTGTGAGCTGTTGGAATCTATGAATGAATCCTATCCTATTAACTTCGACCTGTTCAGCCGGCGTGTCATTGATGGGTCTGACAATCGAGGACGACATGGATGCAATCGGAGAGAACGAGGAGGTAATGAGTCACGGAGACGATATCTTCGGGGATCACGACGATTAACAAATAGTTCTGATTTATCTTTGACTTGTTCTACAAGCCAGGAGGGCGAATGTGAGGATGAGGCGCTACTCTCACGCCTCTTACCTCCCGAACGGGTGATTGATTACTTTAAGTTCTGATATTCATAATACGTGATTCGGATGACTGTCAAATGATTGTAACTACCTTACTTTACTAATAATAACGAGCTCGCTACCGATGTTCGCGTCCGAGAATCGGCGTCCGACTTAACCGAGCGAACGCGTACGCCCTAATAGTCAGAAGCGTACGCGTTCGACCTGATGTAACTTGACTACTTTAGCGTTAATCCCTCTAACTCTGTAGAATAAATAGTAGGTACGATTGTAGTTATGTTACAGCAGGATCTCCTCTCTATATACATCTATCGGCCACTGAATACGACGTTCGACCACATTCAAGGAAGACAGATTGCCTAATCAAGAGACGAGAACTCGTGAGTACCTCTCTAGCGCACGTGAGACTCACAGATTGACCTGCATGTATTTATGCGCTTCTGTCTCTGGTAGTCATTCAAAAGCACTGTTGCAATGGTTTCACGCTCACAATCTCAACGTGTGTTTACCCTCCGAAGTGAAAAATTATCCAAGCCGGTCAATTACCGACTTTCAAATGATCTCAAGGGTCTCTCAAATGATGCAAGCAAATGTTGTCTATGGAGTGCTGTCTCCTAGGTTCATAGAGTGTATAGAGGTAGCCTAGCTGAAAGCATGAACGGGCAAATAGGCTGCATCAAGGACTTCCCCGATTCTACGTTAGTAGTAGAGGGTTTTATCGGAGGTGAACACGGGTTACAGGCACCGTCGCATGAAATCTCACCCGGCATTTCTTCGGCTTCGTCTTTCCGGTGCTCTTCATCAATTAGCAGAAAGTAGCTATGATACTATATGATGCTTTAATCCTATTGGCGAGCGTATGGAAATACGAGTTGAACTTTTATGAACCGAGAAAATCCCAGACCGTAGTAATGGGGGGTTCTTGTGAAATCACATTGCACCCCAATATCATGACATGACTGCAAAATGCACCTTTCAGTGTAGAATAGTTCTCTGATTTTATTGTTTAAGCATCCGTTCCACTTCGCTGCACTAATTTCTCCGAAATGTCTGAAGAAACGTATGAGCTTTCATAATCAGTGAAAGGGTGCGAGACGGACTGCTCGCTTCATTCGATTTCGCATAAGCATCGAAATTTATATTTTAGTCTAAAGAGCTCTTATTTACATCGAAGTACTTAATTCTACAATTAGTTCACATGCACGACAAATCTTGAGCTTACGGTTGGTGATCGGTGGTTGGCGGACTGGGTGGTGACGACACCATTCAAAGACGTACAGCCCGGAGAGCATCATCACAATGAGCGAATAGCGATATAAAATGAGGATTAAGATAATTTTCATGGCAGAGACTTTTGGAGCAAGACATGAGGCTAGCGCCGGTGCTAGACAGAGGTTCCCGAAGGTCTAGGTTTGTCCCGCTGCCAAAGTTGGGGCAGCAAAACACTCTTGCTTTGAGTGCTCGTAGTCCGTTCCGTGTTCTCAGTCATTTGGGTAAGCCTGTCTACGAAGCGCAAACAGGTCTGGTTTGTCGACCGTCTGGCCAGGCACCTGACAGAAGTCAATAGTTACGGCACCTGCTGTAGCGTAGGCCTGAGCGCTCCAAAGTCACCAGACGAACGATTTATAGGTGCTTACATCCCCATCTACGCAATGCTGCTTTACTGGATTCCTAACCACAGCCGTAAATCGAGATGGGTACGTTGCTTGAGGTAACGGTGGTCGTAGAATAGTGACACAAAGAAGCAATCATTCTCAGCGCAATACAATTTGATCTGCTGCTGACCTTTGTATTGTAGAATCGGGGAGGACGGCGCTGGCGTCGCTAACGATCCCCGATTCTACGTTAGTAGTAGAGGGTTTTATTGGAGGTGAACACGGGTTACAGGCACCGTCGCATGAAATCTCACGCCACGCGGCATTTCTTCGGCTTCGTCTTTCCGGTGCTCTTCATCGATTAGTAGAAAAGTTGCTATGATAATGTATAATGCCTTACTCTTATTAGAGAGTATATGGAAATATGAGTTGAACTGTTATGAACCGAGAAAATTCCAGACCGTAGTAAGGGGGGTTCTGTGAAATCATATTGCACCCCAATATCATGACATGACTGCCAAATACACCTTTCAATATAGAATGTATACCTGATTTTATTGTTTTAGTATCTGATTCACTACTCCGCATTAGTTTCTCCGAAGTGCAAGAAGAAACGTATGACCTTTCATAATTGGTGAAAGGGAGCGAGACGGACTGCTCGCTTCATTCGATTTCGCATAAGCATCTAAATTTAGATTTCTAGTCTAAACGAGCTCTTCCTTACATCGAAGTACTTAATTCTACCATTACTTCGCATGCACGACAAATCTTGAGTTACGGTCGGTGTTCGGTGGCTGGCGGACTTGGTGGTGATGACACCATCCCAAGACGTACAGCCCGGAGAGCATCATCACAATGAGCGAATAGCGACATCAAAGGAGAACAGAAATAACTTTTATGACAGAGGCTTAAGAAACTAGGCATGAGGCTAGCGCTGTGCTAGAGAGAGGGTCTCAAAGGTCCTGGTTTGTCCCGCTGCCAAAGCCTGGTGAGTGTCGAGGCAACAAGGCACTCTTGTTTCGAGTGCCCGTAGCCCATTTTGTGTCCTCGATCATTTCGGTAAGCCTGTCTATGAAGCGCAAATTGGTCTGGGTTTGTCGACCGTCTGGCCAGGCACCTGACAGAAGTCAAAAATTACGGCACCTGCTGTAGCGTAGGTCTAAGCGCTCTAAAGCCACCGGACGAACGGTTTATAGGTGCTTACATCCCCATCTACGCGATGCTGCTGTACTGTATTTCTAACCACGACCGTAAATCGGGATGAGTACGTGGCTTGAGGTGACGCCTGGTCGCAGAATGGTGACACAAAGAAGCAATCGTTCTCAGCGCAATACATTTTGACTTCCTGCTGACCTTTGTATTGTAGAATCGGGGACGGCGCTGGCGCCGCTAACGATGAAGTTACATGGTTGATGGGCCATACTGTATGTGTGATTGCAAATGTTTGTCCCTTCCTGCCCAGTTCAACACCGAACCCGCAACCATGATCATGACACCTCCAACCATGACACCCACCTAATTCGTTTTCGGCGGCGTTCCATCCTTCAACGATGCAACGGGAGTCTCTGAAGTCTTCCCTAGTCCGGCTAAAGATGACAGTAAATGCAATTTGGTTTGAGGCTGTTACCACCTGGTCCTCGCGGTTTGGCTTTTCTGATGCATGCCGGTTCCAGACTCAGCCCGTCAACGAGAAAGTATCACATCGCGTGCCCGGAGCTCTAATTCTCTACCTCGTGCGCCTCGTATGTATCGGCGGCGTGGCACGGCTTAGCTTGGAAACTGAGGTCCATACGGGTTTAGGCCAGTCTATCCAGGTGCCGACTGCTCCCTCCGTCACGCTTTGCTCAACAACCCAAGGTCGCTTCTCGTTGAGCAGCGAATCGAACCCGATAGTGTCTCCCTCCTTAGTAGATCAGCCTCAAGTAGCTCCCCATCGAATCGCCAAAGTTTCACAAGCTTCCGTTCTTCCAGACTGCCGCAACGCCGAAGCCGTCCTCGGCTTGCAATAGGAAACGCAGCGTTCACGAAGCGCGAGGAATGCCACGGGAAGTTGTCACAGAGGAAGAGAAAGGAGTAGGCTCGCCGCGTCAGAACCAATCTCAAGTTCCTCGTCACTCGTCGCAGGGACGGATTGGCAACTGGAGCCTGCCAACGCACGGTTGAATATGACAAGGTCAGTCGTTTACCGTGCTCATTCCACGCTTCTCTCGCTTTCTGACTGGACCTCCCGTAGTCTTTCGAGGCGTTTCGTCGACGGTCTGGGAGGGCGAATGTGGAGCGATCCGCTGCCAAATAGCCCTCCCTTGACGATGGAGACCACAGACGTCGATTCCCCGCTCATCGTAAGTCGCGTACCTGGAGCACATTTTTCAGATATGTACGAGATTTTTGACCACCGGCTTTACAGTCCCCGAAGTCGGCAGACGAGTCCCAACCGTCGTTTTCGGCTGCAATGTCTAATTCCGCGCACACGCCGCCTCCGCATCCTGCGACTGCCCGAGTTCTCCGCAACAAAGCTTCGATGAACTCTGCGAGCGGTGGCGAAGAGATTCTCTACAGGCCTCCGGTTCCTCGCAAGGCCCTTCCGCCGCCACTACCCACAACGGACCTCTCTCAGTACTCGTTTGGCTATCAAGACTCATCGTCGCATCGTTATACACAAAGCCAATCTCTGTCCAACGGTGTCCAAGATCCCGCTGGTCCATCATCTCCTTCTATTCCTCATCCGCCTAGCTCGTACGCAACCGAGCCCCGCCAGGCAAGGAAGAGAACGTCCGACGAATTCGCCATGGATCAAGGTATGATCATGCCCAGGGCCGCTTCTGGCTCAGGAGATTTCGCAGGTAGTAGCGATCGAGACGAAAAGTACAACCGGAAGCATCGGAGTCTCGGAATCGGAGCTGCGCCCCCAAGGGACAATCGAGAACATCGTGATCAGACCAGGGATAAGCGCAGGGGCGACAGCATTGCTGGCCTTGGTCTAGGAAGTCCGACAACCGCTACTTCAACCGCCGCAGCTATTGCCATTTCCAAGTCGACGTCGTCCATCGGGAGCTCGCGCGAACGCCATTCACGACACGCTTCGGCCTCTACATCTGCCGCTCTCGCCGAAGCGTCCAGTGCTTCAAACACGTCAAGCCCTCACCAGAGTGCGGAACGGCGACGTGTACATACCGTTCGTTCGGACTTGTCTAACCTCCCCTCCTCTCCCTCGGTAAACACGTTCAAGCATGTCGTTCACAATGCGGGGAACGTCCCAACGACCCCGGCTGCGATGATGTTCGCTCACCATCACTCGCCTTCGTGTCGGTCATGCGTTGTTGCGAAGGAATCAGGAAGGCTGGGCAGGTTTAGACGACTCCCAAACCGTTGCGCAGTCGCCATAAAGCCGCCTCCGGTCCAACCCACAACGCCTGCAGAGGCTCCGGGCAAGATGTGGAGTTTCTCTGGCCTCGGTCTCCATCTTCCGGGAACAGGGCATAAGGAGGCGAGAGGTGCAAGTTCATTCGCATCCCCGTCGCATGGAGGAGCTTCTCCCAGGTGGTCACGTTCAGTCGGCGACCAGCAGCACCAATCCGACCATGCCCGTCACTATGTTACAGAGCACGGCGTGTATCAAACCCTGATGCTGCGAGCTCGAAGCAGTCGAGCGAAATTTGGTCTCCGTCTTAGCTTTCCCCGGACATGCCAACCGCCAATGCCACCTACTCCGCTTTCCCCAGATGGCAGAAGGTGTGCTCCGGGGCAGCTCTAGGTTAGCCGGGCGAGGATCCTTGAGCCAAATGGGTGCACGTACTCCGGATGGAAGATCCGCTCACAGTCGTACCGGGACCGCGGCAAGCGCGAGCACGCACACCCACTCGCCAGCAGCTCCGCCGCCTCCCTCAAAACCTCCTCTCAGTCCCAAGCGATCGTCGACAACTCGACGACTGACACTTAGCGCCATTCCCTTCTTCCGGAGATCTTCGTCTCAATCGATGCAAGCGTCCTCGACGGCATATCCCAAATCGTCGGAGGAGTCATCGTCGTCTCCCACTCGCCGTACGATCCATCATGCATCAAGCTCGTCGATTTCGACCAACGGATCTGGGCCGGAGACGCCTGCGGCGACGAAGAAGAGCTCGATGTTAAGCTTGCTGAAGGGGTCTGGATCAAAGAAGAGCTTGCATCTCGACAAACCTCCGGAGACGAAGCCTTAAGAAAAGAAAGAGGAGAAGGAACGCAGTGAGAGTTGGGTCTCGGTGTTGATGGGCAGGAAACGCGGAAAGGTGGGTGATATATAGTAGATTTTGGTTTTTCGATTCTCACACCGTTTCGTTAGACTGTCTCATCCTCTGATTCGAAGAAGACCCGAGAGCCAGTTCCATTGCCACCGATGCAAATTCAAGCCCTCCCGCAGGCGACTTCATTTCGAGTGGCGAACCTCAAAGACAGTAGCACGCTCATGACCCCGACCAAGGCGACCATCGCCAGGACGCACCCTTCCCCCGTCAGTCAGATGAGCAAGGCTTCCGAAGCCTCTTTGCGTAGTTTTCGACATCAGCTACTTACAATCGCCGGTTCGCCGTCTGTAGGCCGTCACTGGATATGTCGTTTCCCACGCCCCTCCTGCCACCTCGCTGTACTATGAACCACCAGCTATTTTGGAGAGCAGCCAAGCTGTTTATCTGTCCGAGTATGAACGGAAGAAATCCTGGACTACCCGTCGTTTGCTTGTATCGGCGCCAACAGCGAGAAGAAGCCGGCAACTCTCGGAAACCCGACCAAGAACTTCGGCTACGATGACGAAATGCGGTGACTATCTGGTCATCCAGAATGATCATCTCGCTTACCGCTATGAAGTCATTGGCACTCTCAAACAAGGCTCGTTTGGTCAAGTACTTCAATGTCGAGACCATGCCACCGGTCAGTCAACAGCCATCAAGATCATTCGCAACAAGAAGCGCTTTCACCATCAGGCTCTCGTGGAGATCAAGATACTGGACAACCTTCGCAAATGGGTAAGCGCTGTCGACGTACTACCGGAAAGGTGCCCCAGCGGATCAGGGACACGTCTACAGGATGCCGAAGAAAAGCACCAAGTCATCAAGATGACCGAGCACTTCTATCTCCGTGGTCATCTCTGCATCGCGATGGAACCCCGGGCAACAACCTCTACGAACTTATCAAGGCCAACGGCTTCGTCGGTTTCTCGACCACCCTCATCCTACGATTCACGAGTCAGATGCTGGCTTCTCTAGCTCTCATGCGCCATCATCGAATCGCGCATTGCGATCTCCAGCCGGAGGTAAGCTTCGGGTACAATTGGATGATGCGTGATATTGACTGGTCCAGCTGTAGAATGTCTTCCTGAGCCGTCCAAACAAGAGCGGAATCAAGGTCATAGACTTTGGCAGCAGCTGCTTCGAACGTGAGACAGGTGAGCTGATCGCGGTCACCTAGGACCAGCCGAGGATGACGATCTGGTCTAGTCTACACCTACATCCAGAGTCGCTTCTACCGCTCCCCCGAAGTTATTCTCGGTCGGGATGAACTATCAGATGGCTATCGATATGTGGAGTCTTAGATGCATTCTCGCCGAGCTTTATACCGGCTTCCCCATCTTCCCTGGCGAGAATTGAGCAAGAGCAACTCTCGTGCATCATGAAACCGCTCGGTGTGCCCGACAAAGACTTGATCAATCGCAGTTTGCGCTAGGAACTCTTCTTCGGTACATTGAATTTTTGCCCAAATATACATCTAGCTGACGCATTATCTCAGATTCTACTGGTGCTCCTCTGCCAGTGGTGAACTCGAACGGTCGCCGTCGGAAACCTGGTACCAAGACTCTGGCTCAAGTGCTTCGCTGCGACGACGAGGCTTTCGTTGACTTTATTGCGAAGCGCCTCTTTGGGACCCCGAACGTCGCTTGAAGCCTGCCCCGGCAATGCGGCACCATTTCCTCTCGTCTGGTCGCAAGCCAAGCCAAGTCTCGGTCCTGCCGCTGCAGTCTCCCGCAGTCTGTTCTCGTCCTCGTCCGTCAGCCACCGACAGTCCAAGGTCCCGGCTCCTGTTCAAGAAACTCCACGAAAATCCTTGAATGGCGAACGTGGAGCGATTCGCTGTCGCCTGTGTGATCGACTCGAAGAAACACTGTTAGCAAGTCTACCTCCGAGAATGCAACTAAGATCTGTCAAGAAACGGCCATTAACGACTCGAGGACGAATCGACCCCAAGTTGGTGGAGATTACTAGGCGTGGTCGTACGTACAACCTCCGGATCTGGGCTAGCTTGACTGAGCATCTTCAATTTCGAACCCAGAATCCGGTCCTTGGGCTGCTGGTGTCCACGTGACAGGGGAGCCAGTGAGGATGCGGGGCAGCGGCGCGAAGAAGGAGTGTGCGGACAAACCTGCACAAACAAAGTTCGGGAAATACCCCAAGGCCACCCCTTCTGGTCATTTTGCCACTCCTTCTCTCTACTACGCGACTCGAATCTACTATGCGCTGGAAGTATATGAGCAAACTCAGCTACAGAGACCTTCAAATCATGGCTAGGGTGAGTTTCAGGCCTTTATTCGTCCGAATCGTTTCCGAAGGGTTTTCGTTTGTAAGAGCTGGGGTATCAAGGCGAACGGCAAGCGCGCCGAGCTTCAGAGGGCCCTATACGATCGATTTAAAGAGTGAGTTTCGGGGCTCGTTGGGACCGTACGCGGGGCAGCTTACTCCTTCGTTCGAGACCGGACGATGAGGATCCTGAAGTCAATCTCATCGTGAACGCCGGAGGAGTTGACGGTGCAGAAGGCACTGACGAGATGCGAGAGTAAGCCTTCACTTTATTATTATAGACTTGCTCACTTGCAGCGGTCGTCAAGGCCTTTCGGAGAACCCGGCCCACCGGAAGCGGCTACCAACGCTGGCTCAGTGCAACTCAGCGCAAACACAATTGAAATCTTCAATATCGAAGGCGAAACTGTAACGGGAGATGGAGGTGGACATTTGGAGGATTGGATCATGAATGTCGATCCCCGCGATCTCGAAACCGCCGAAACGATGCTACTACTCCGCGAATTCCATAAACGCAGCATCCAAGCCTAATAATGTACTAGGCTCTATCTAATCAAAGTATCTGAAGTTTCTACGCGTTGGAGGTATGAACAGACGGCAGACTCTGCAGGCGGGCCATTAAAGACTTGTACTTCCTAATGGACCGAGCCTTCAACGCTATATTTGGTCAAGCCATAGCTTCTGGATGTTACTTGAGCTAATCTCGGATGGTTTACCTGCTCTCTTAGCCGGCGTAAGGTGGGCGATTCGACAACTAAAAGATATGCCCTCTCCCCCGACAGGAACCCGCGAGAACACACTTCCAAGACGTGCTTGAAAGCCACGCAGTCCATGATTTAGCAGCTCTACCCTGTGACTAGTTAAATCACTTAATGTTTGTCGCACGGAGCCGGCGCACTCCAACATCCAAGGACTCGGCCTCTTACGCTCGTCACTAAGTTTACCCCGCGTTATATACCTGGCCCTCTCGTATCACACTCTAAGAGTCAGCTGAAGGCTATATAGCGCATGGGAAACGTTGAGTTTGACTGGCTTGGCTTCCTTGGACTATCGAATTCATTCGAGGAGGCGGAGTTCTTGTCCAAGGTTAGCTATATACTGTAGGAGCCTCGACCCGCGTCCATAACCCCGGCTTCCCGGCTCGATACGACCGGGTGCCCCCGGATGTAATGTTATTGGTTGGCCAGTGAACCGCCCACCGGTCGACACGTTAAGAAAATGTCGGGCTGTTTTCTGCGTCGACCAGTCACCCCTTTACTGGATTCCCGGTTCGTCATTACCGTCCGACGGGTCACTGGTGAACGGTGGACTGTAGTGGACGGATCGGCTGAACGGTGACCCGGAATCGGGTATACCAGTACGGAGAGGCTCGGTCACACAGTAGAGACAACATCCATCAATATATTACGTTTCAACTGTTCCATACAAGTGTCAGACTTGACACAGGTGCAATCCACTAGGTTCCGGGAGCTACGTTGAGACGATGTCGAACCTCAGATGAGCCCGACAGACGAACGGATTTGAGTAGCTTACTTCGTCAATTTAGGCCCCGTCTTCCTCGTCCTCACTATCCAACACTCGTCGCCGCTTGTTTTGAGGGGGCTTGGGATCGTTCGCCTTCGGTGGAAGGTTTGCGGTTAGGTTCGGAATACAGAATAAGCGGGAAGGGTGGAGCGGACCTCTTTCTGCGAACTTCCTTTTACGCGCGGCCTTTCCCTATGTGGAGGCTTCTGGGGAGATTTCGGCTGGTTGGAACATTAGTTGCTGAAGTAGATAAGCAAAGAGATGCCACGTACCGTCCTCTTCTCGGGACCATTGACGCTCTACACGATATGAGTAGCTAATGGGCACGAGAGCTCGGATACAATCCCAACATACCGAATCGTTGATCTCTCGGCGTTTGCGCTTTTCACCAGCAGTTTTTTTTTTTGCTTTCCTTTTTCTTCATCTTGGCCGGTGGATCGCTCTGCAACTGAAATCCAAGGTTCCGAGATGACGCGGGCACCGATGTCCCTGATTGGGAGGTTCGAGGAACTTGATTGGGCTTCGATGTTTTTGCTACCGACTTTGGCTGATTAGAGCGAGACGAAGATGCCGCTGAACCAGGAGAAGATGCGAGAGTGGACGAAGAAGGGATATCGAACTTGCTGGTAGCCTTGCCAAGAAACTTTCCTCCCGGCAATGAGATCGCAAACGGGCTGTTGCCCTCCTCCTCCTCCTCCTCCTCGTCGCCGTCTTCGAAGACTTGGCTTTCTGCTTCCGCTTCTTGGTGTTTTGCATTATTGTCGAAAATAGGACATTTATGGGCCAGTTCCGTTTGTATGTGGTCGGGAATTGCGGGAACTTGGCCAACCACTGAAACAAAGCATGGTTAGGTGGCTGTGTCCGGATAATGGGCTTAGTATCTCACCGCTTTTTCCGCCTTGACCCGACGAGACGGCTCTTGCTGGAGGAACGGGACATCGGGCTCAAAGCACTGGTCTATCACTTGTCTCGCATATAGCTGGAGGAGTTAGGCATTAGTATTGGAGTAGCATTGCGGTCTATGAGTAGAAAAAGACCTACGTGTAAAGCGTTATACGATTTATTCTTCCCTTTCCAGGTTTTGTTTTACGGCCCGGATGCTCCTTAGGGAGCTCAGGAGGTAACCCATGGCCCTCCGTAAGCAATAACCTTTCTTCTTTTCCCTTGTTGCACGACCAGGCTCGCCTGCTGGCTTTGCGATAAGACCATCGGGGCTGAATCGGATAGACGGGTTATTTTCGTTCGGGAGATCAAGCTCGGCGAGGTCGTAGTGTGTTTCAGCCTGAGCTTCCTCATTGTTGCCTGGCTGGCCCGTACGCTTCCCTTTTGGTTTTGTTGATGAACTTCATCAGAGCTGTCTTCATCGTCAACGGCATTCTTAGCGTGGTCTTCGTCGTTCGCTTCATAGTCGTCGTCGTAATCGTAGTAGTCGCCGTCCTCGGACTCGCCGTGGCGGCCGAGGTCGTCGTCGTAGTACTCGTTCCCCCCGGACTTCGAGTGCTTTGAGTGCCATTTTCATCCTTGTTGGTAGCACCGTTGTCGGCCTCCTCGTTTTGAACGCGTAGTCGACTTCTCGAGTCGACCTCTTGGGGTGCGCTCCGATTTGAATGGCTCCCCGAGTCCTGCACGCGAGGTTGCTGAGGCTCTTTGTCATCGTCTTCCATCGTGGAGCCCGAGGTGTGTTGGGCGCACGCGAACAGTCTTCAATGATTTGCTTTGGTTTACTCGTCTGCTGGGGCATAGAACTCCTCCGCATATCGACCTCCTCAGCCTCAGCCTCAGCCTCAGCCTCATCCCTTGGATCTTGGTCGTCATCCCCTCCGGGGTGTCGGAATCGTCGGCGGCGGGGCTTCAATTTCTTCATTGTGGTCGTTGAACTTGAGACTCGTGTCAACGCAGTTGTCACGCGAGCTACTTTCATCCTTCCTGTGGCTCTTGCTATGACATGCGCCGTTCGGAAGTCTTCGTGTTTCTTAAGCGCCGAGCCGGGTGTTATTGGCCGTGGTGGTGATGTCTACGAATTGTGGTGTTTGTTAGGCTTCTTGAGAGCAAGTCGCAAAGTAGCTCACCTTCGAGTGGACCAGAAAGCTTTATTTTAAGACTTGTACCATGATCTTTCGGTGCGGAAGCTGAGAGCTCATATCACGCCATCAGCAATGCTCTGCAGGATTGCATGCCTTACTTACGATTCGGTGCATCGTCCTCGTCGAATTTTTTCTTCTTGTTAGTCTTCTTCCCTGCTGGCCTCTTCCGAGTTGGTTTCTTCCGAGTTGTCTTCCTCTCGTTTGACTTCTGAGCTTTTTCCTGAGCAGTCGGAGCAACTTTACTTCGTGTATTCGGTGCCGTTTTATGAGGATCTTGAAGGGATTGGTGAGTACGTTCGGTAGAGTGGTTTTGACTGGAACGGGTGCTTGCATCAAACAGACAAACAAACAAGATCTACGTTATGTTCGTTTTCGACTCAAGCACTAACCCCATGGATCTCCAAGTTGAAGACAACGAAAAATCAAAGGCACCGTGCAACTGCTCATCAGAGTGCCAAAAGCTTGTTCTACCGCGAGCTAGGCGTCGTCATCGTGCCCTTATAGCTGCACGCACTCAGGCATCTGAGCAGCCGGGTGAGTATGACGCTTGTTAACCTCCTTGCTACCAAACATTCATGCAAGTGGTGTATAGACCTGGACACGGAGTTCAACTCTGGCAACGAGCCTTTTGGGCCTATGGAGCGTGCCGATAGTTCTCGTAAGTTGACGTGCCGAGCCTTGTTCTAAACCTGCAGAGCCTGAACCATTGTATCGGATTTCATTTCAGTCGATTTAGGTTCCTCGAAGACACGGCATACAAGTGACCCTATTGAGGAGCTTGCTCGTCAGCCGTCCAAGTCTTTGTCGGACTCGCTCTCTCAAGTTCAGAAGCCTGAGGAGCGCGATCATCCCGTTGAGCGTGACAACACACCGGACTTGGCAGCAAGTGATCAAGAGCCTTCAGATCAATCTACCAATGTCTTTGGGTTCACCATGGAAGATTTCGATCTAGTTGAAGAGCCAGATGACGATCCTAATGCCGTCGGTGACGACAATTTTCGTCAATGGCTCAAGGATCACATCGGTCCGGATTGGGAGAGGATATTTCTTGAAACCAGTACGTTCCATGCGTTCCTTCGGGCTCGGGCTGTTTTATATTTACAAAAAAAGTGTTCCAGAAAGCAACAATTTATCTCCGACGGATATCGACAACATTGCGGCCTTTGCAATTCGTCACGAAGGCCGAATATCCCGTTCAATTTACCAAATGATGGCGAAAGCGTTTTCTCACAGGATGAATCTTGAGGCAAGCAATTACCTACTCTATCGACGTATGGACACTCTCTCCGGGATTGAACTTCGAAGATTCGACATGTGCATAAACAGTTGCTGCGCCTATACTCGACCCGATCTCGCGCCACTCGACACGTGCCCGCATTGCACGCACCCCAGGTATGATAGCAGGGGAATGCCTAATCAGTCTTACAGGGTGCTTCCTATCATTCCTCGGTTCCGGGCTGCCTTTGAGAATTCGAAACGAGCGGAAGAGCTCATGTATCGCGATTTATTCCGGAGAGAGAACGGGAAGATCAAGGACATCTTCAGCTCAACTAACTACAGAAGTCTCCTTGACCAAGAGGTTGTGGTCGATGGTAAAAAACTGAGCTTTTGCTACTTCAGTCAGCCAAAGGATCTTGCTCTTAGGCACGCGATGGACGGCGTCTCGCTTTTCAAATCTCGATCGCACACCTCCAGCTGTACTCCCATCATCACGGTCATCTACAATCTTCCACCAGAAGTGCGCTCCCAGTGCTCGAATGTGCTCATTAACGCCGTCATACCAGGCCCTAAAGCGCCGAAAGACACAAACTCTTTCATGTATCCGATTACCGAAGAAGCAAAGCAGCTTGCCGCCGGTGTTGACGCATTCAACGTTCTGAAAGGGAAACCATTCATCATGCGTAGCTACTATATACGCGCATTTGGAGATATGATGGCGATGTACAAGTCAATGGGGATGACTGGGCCATCAGGGAAGCGACACTCTCGGCGATGCAAGATTTGCGGAAGTCTTTCAGGGAATACTTACTACTGCCCGCTGCATTCTCCCGACGACCAACTACAGTACAAGTCATCAGATCTCCCTCTTCGAATGCACCAAGACTTCATTGATGCTGTCGAAAGCCTACGAACAGCGCCGACTGATGCAGCTCGCATTCGTATCGGTCAACGCACAAGAATTACGGGACCATCGTTTATCCTCGACTTCCCGGGGTGCGACATGGTGCGCTCGACCCGTTTCGATTTTATGCACTTGATTTTCAAGAATAACGCCGAGAACCAGATCAAGATTTGGAAAGGGTGCTTCAAACCCAAGCTGATCAAAGTCGGCGGCAATTATATTTTACCACCAGAGACTTGGGCAATCTTTAGAGACGAGGTTGCCGCTGCAAGCAAAACGATCCCGTCAAGCTTTTCTCGTATCATCCCTAATGTCTTACCAACTTCCACGAGTGAACAGCCGAGTGCCTCAGCTTTTGGGTCTGCAACATTGCTCCGATTGTGCTCTTCCAGGGACTCCCTGCTCCATACTATGACCACTTCATGAAGTTCCGTCGAATCACTCTGCTTTGTCTACAAGAAGAGATTATAGATGAGGAAATCGACGAACTACGAGTGCTATGCGCGGGATATGTTCCAGGAATATGAGGAGTCCGAGATTTTCCCTCACCAGGTTCATATTGGATCTCTGTTTGCTAATCAAGCATCCAGACTCTACTACCAGCTTGACTCAGACCGATTACCCTTTTGCGTTAGCACAATACACGCTATTCTACAGATCCCCGATGATGTCGTCAACTCGGGTCCCGTTTGGACTTCCTGGTGTTTCGTGATGGAACGCATAGGCTTTCTCGTTAAGATGTGCGTAACATCACGACTCCATCCATACGGTACAATCGACCAAAGGATCAAGCGAGATGCCCAGCTGTCGACTATCAAGCTGCGCTATAACCTCTTAGATCACCTTGACGTCTCGGCGCTGTCAGCGCAAAGTCGTTATCAGGAGATACGAAGCATAGAAACGTGGTACAAGGAATGTAAGCTATGACTGTCACGCTCTCTACAGTCTCGACGCTATTGGGCAAGTCAACTGACTGGCTTGCAGATCCCCAATCTGCGCTCCGGAGTCCCCGCGTCTCGGATTTCTCACTTTCCAAAGGCGACCTCGATCGACTTCACGGGTTTCTGTTTGGACTCTACAAGGTATCTGCACCGAAAGATAAGTCTTCGTGTGACACGATACGGCAAAATGTGCCCAAAACGGTGACACGTTGGGGGTAAGGTACGGAGGCTGGATATCGAAAAGATTCGAGGCTCGGTTGCAACGTTGGACAAGCATCGCAACTCGTCTTATATCCGAGTGAGCTTATCCGTCTTTGAATGTCTTCAACAGTCGTTCTCGATTGCTTTAACCCTGGTTGCTTCCCCAATTGCAGTTTGACCTACTCACGGACCGCAGCGAGAACGATCCGACCGCCGAGATCGACTGGGAGCGACAGCTTTACTATGGTCAACTTCACTACTTGATCGATTTTACCATGCCGGCAATGATTCTGAAGAGAAAGCAACATCCACAGGAGCACCATGTGTTGGCCTTTGTGACACCCTGTAAGACAGGTGGAAACGACGCCACAAAAACCCTCGCCGGCTATGTTGATAGTCCAGCAGGCCGTTCACCATTGCGCTTTATTGATCTCAACTTAATCGAATGTGGAGTGGGCCGACCGATGGTTTCGTACGCTGTACTAGGGTCGTTGGACACAGCCAATCGCAAACACGCCCTACGTGATCCTCTCCTGCTGTCGATAGGTACCCATTCATGATAGAAAAACCACGTTTGCCATTTCCCGATTACCAACCCCAGAGCGTCGTTTCGCCCACCCGTCTCCACCTGTTAAAGAGTCCATGATAATATTTGATGGGCGAGTAAATACGCGAAAAGAAAACGCCCTTGCTGGCTCAATCATGACGCGACCCTACCTCCCATCAAAGTCTGGGCCTAGGAAAGAAGCCAATTTGAGATCGCCCGGGGGGAGCGCGTTTGCCTATTCCCGAATTTTGTAACCGGCGCAACGCCACAAAAGAAAAAGCGGGCACGTCGACTATACAAGGCTGTGCAATCTTGTGCTATGTAAGACGACGGGCGTGGGAGCGTGGCAATTCGTGTTTGCACAGTTTTTGTCTATCCATTCGGCCTCGTTATCGAGTCTTCACAACGCCGACTTAACCTTCACTACCGGTCTACCATGAGCAATCTCTATCCACCCTCAACACCTATTGGTGAGCTCTCGGTTTCCAACTGTCGCAGTCTGGAGTTGATTCCTTACTCGTTCCCCGATATG
>WSUD01000344.1:0-15315 GCA_019633495.1 Tulasnella sp. 427 | reverse complement strand
CAATCGACCCGAACCCACTCCGTCTTCAAGGTCGCGTGTTACCCACCCCGGAACTGCATTACGCGAACAACAGCAGCGTGAAACCGCAGGGAGGGAGCTGGAAGACTGGCAAGTTCTTCATCGCTAAGGAAGTGAAGGGCTGGGTCGTCATCAATCTGTCCGGGTGGCCGAATATGGAGGTTCCGAGGATCGCGGAGGACTTGAAGCGGAGCTGCGTCGCGCAGGGTATGAGGTGGACGAACAACCCGCCTATCAGCTTCGAGAGAAATCCGATGAGCGACCCGGAAGTCGTGAGTGCCGTCGCTTAATCATTGTGGTTGCTTCTTTTGTTGACACTGCTTCGCCGGGATCTCAAGGTGATTAACGAAGCCATAGCTGAGCATAAGAAGAGGAAAATCGATCCGAACCTCGTTTTGATCATTATTCCGGACGATGGGAAAGACCTCTATTACAAGATTAAGCAGTAAGTGACTCCTTCACCGCCACTATTACATTGTGAGACTGAGTTGAGCTGCTTAAGTATCGGTGATGTCAAGCTCGGCATTGCGACTCAGTGCTTAAAGGTAAGGGTGACTCCTGAAGGTCATCAGGACATGGCTGACCTCTGTGCTCGCGCTTTTCTAGGCCTCCAAGTGTGCCAAAGGTGGCCGAGATTACTCTACCAATGTCTCGCTCAAGTAAGGCACCAACCAAATTACTCAACGCAAAGCTCAATAACGAATGTTCTCTTCACCCCGTAGAATCAACGCCAAGCTTGGCGGTACCAACGTCGTTCTCAAGCCCGCGGATGCCAAGTTCCTCTCCGATCAACCGGTTCTCGTCCTTGGTGCCGACGTCATGCATTCTCGAGCTATGGGAGAGGAAGGTCTCGGCCGACCGTCCTTCGCAGCGGTCACCGGGAACATTGACATGGCTTGCTGCCGATATGTTGGTGTCGGTCGTGCTCAAAGGACTCGCGTGGAGATGATTCAGGATTTGGAAGGGATGGTTCTCGTAAGTGATAGACCATTCGATTCTGGGCGGACTGCCACGGGTTCCTTTCGTTTACCTGTTCTTTGTGGTGGCCGTAGCAAATCATCAACGAGTACAAGGCCGCCAACCCTGGAAAGAAACCGTTCACGAGTGTCGTCTATTACAGAGATGGAGTTGCTGAAAGTGAGTGATTTGTGCTCTGACGGAGAGGGTTATTCTCACCTTTGTTCACGACTAAGATCAATTCGAGACGGTCATTAAGGAGGAGCTTCCTAAAATTCGCAGTAAGTAAATACCTTTGCATTTCCTTTCCACGATTACTGTGCTCACTTCCTTTGTACATTGTTTGTTCGATAGGTGCATGTGCAAAAGCCGGAATCCGGCAAGGTATTAAGCTGACTTGCGTCATCGTCGGAAAGGTAAGAGCCACCTTTGATGGTAAAACGAAGTTTGCTGATTGAGCGAACTGTGTATCATCAGAGACACCATATTCGGCAAGCTACATGCAAAACCTACCGTGTTCAGCTGTTGGTCTGATAACAAAATCTTTTCCATAGCTTCTTCCCCGCGGATCCCTCCACTGCCGACAGGACTGGAAACGCCCCTGCGGGTACAGTCATCGACTCGGTGATTACTAGTCCGGGTAAGAAATGCTCCCTTGGTCGCGCTAAACTGATAGAATGCTAATCTTGCCCTATGATTTAGTGGAATTCGACTTCTACCTCCAGCCTCATGCTGGGTAAGCGAGTCTCTTCCCTATCTAACTGTTTCGGAATGAGCTGATCAGACTATTGTCTAGACTTCTTGGAACTAGTCGGCCGTGAGTTCCTGAGAGATCGCGCATTCATGATCCTGATACTAACATGTTGAATAGTGTCCACTGCAACGTCCTAGTCGATGACAACATGTTCACACCTGACGAGTTCGTAATCCTGTTCGACGAGATCTATTTTGCACTTACTCACCTGACCCTTCGCTAACAGCCTCCAGCAACTAACCTTCAATCTCTGCCACGTCTACGCGCGCTCGACCCGTTCCGTCTCGCTTCCAGCTCCTGTTTACTACGCCCACTTGGTCTGCTCGAGGGCCAATCACCGCTATGATCCCAAGGGGAACTTTAGTCTGGACGCCCCTGCCCCAAGAAGTTTGCAGAAGGAGGAAGCAGAGCGACGGCTGCAGGAGTTCATCAAGGCGTTCCAACCACTTCATCGTAATACCCAATCGTAAGCCCAGACAAACAATCATCTCGGCAAGGCATTTAACTGACTTAACGCACCTTGCCTCCAGAGTAATGTACTTCCAATGAACCTTCAATTCGTCGAACTTTTTCCCTCAACATTCACAAAACCCAAGCCTGCGCATGTATTTAACCTTATGTTCCGTAGTACATCACTGTTCGAGCTTCTTTCGGTCCGCCGTATTGTTTCATCTCTCCATTTCATTGTTCTCCTTCTCCTCTACTTCAGCGTCCTCTTTGTCATTCACTTTGTGGTTCACGATAGTCATCTCGAAAAGCAATGCCCAAATACACGAATGAGGCAAATTTGAGTATGTAAGACCACGCTGCTCAGGCAGCAGATGTCGATAGAGCTAGAGTGAGAGCGACCTGCGTGAGAGGACGCTCGAAGGATCTCCGATGGCCCAATCGAGAGTCGCCAAGGTCTCCGATGTGATCTCTCAAGTGAGCCCATTTGTCAAGCGATATCCTTTGTCTCCTCAGCCGCAACGTTTTAGATAATAACATTTGTACCCAGTTTGCTCTCTCTAGCGGTTGGGGCTGAAATGCAAAGGAATGCGATGGATTGGATAAAATTGCAAGTGGATAGACAACATGGGCATCTGTACGTCTACTATAGCATATAAGGACGGTAGGTAATTTCACCTTTTACTTGCTCCCAAAAACCTGCACGTTTCTCCCACTTCACTTCAACCTCACAACCCATCCAAGAGCAGCGGCTATGCCAGGTCAACGTAAGACCCTCTTCAGCTCTTTCCCATATCACGCCACCTTCAATCCATGCGTAGAGGGATTATTTAGGCCAACGGTAGCCACAGATAAAAACACTAGTCTCCGTTGGCTCAAAGGAATGGAGAAAGATATGAAGGAGGCGTTACCCGGGACTGAGGGACTCGACTTCGATTCCTCCGCCACTGTACCAGGACCCACCTCGACATTCAAAAAAGCTCGCGCCGGCGCAGCTAGAAACGCTTCATCGACTTCAAACTTTGCTTTTACGTTTGCCTGTCCTGCTAGCTCCACTGCACATGGGCCAGCAAGCCTCGGCGGGCAATCACAGTCCACACCTCCGCCATCCGCTATGTTGAACAACAAGGAGCCTTCTTGCTCTTCTCCTTTTAACTTCAATTTTACCTTTTCCACCACCGGCACAAATAACGGACCATCGAGAGACGAGCCGCCGTCACAACCTTCACCACAATCCCCTCTGTTCGATGAAGAGAGACGTCCATACGGCTTTAATTGGAACGACGGTGGTCCTGAAGGAAAGGGTCATCCCGGCTCTGTGTCCTACAATCCGGCCAGAAATGCGCGGCCTCATCATACCGATCACAGACGCAGAGAGCACAGAGGATCCACCAAGTGCGAAGGGGCACCTCCTTCCGAGGCGCCCGAAAGCAGGTCTAGATACGAAGGCTTTAATTCAGGTGCTAGAGGTACTTTTGGTCGTGGGCGTGATGGTCATCAAAAGTACTCGGCTCATGGTCCTGGTCGGTGTAATCACTCCAACCGACCATCTCCGTCAAACTCAACTGGCAATGGCCCGAAACCCGCTCCTCCGCCTCGCTCGGCCCCACCTCCCAAGCCAAAGGAGTCCACCGCTCCCCGCTATCATGAAGCCTTTCGCGCATCCGTTCCCGGTGTTGACATTGCCAAAGCCTGGGAGATTTACTCCGCACAATGGAGGAAACTGACCTCGCCTCCCCCAAATCACACTACAATCAAAGTGTCGGAAATCCCTTGGCCACTCATTGTCAACACGTCCAAAATGCGTTATCTGTCAGAGATCTCGGATAAAATCACCACTGTCTCAGTGGGCGACTTCATCCTATCTTCCAAGCATTCAGCTGGTGTCGCCAACAAAAAGAGGATCCATCAGGCGCTGAGGCTTTATCATCCTGACCGGTTCGAGGTCGCCGTTGTTGCTAAAGTGGCGGAAAAGGAGAAAAGGGCGGTGAGGGAGTTGGGAGAAATTGTGGCGAAGTGTCTGAACACGTTGTTGGAGAGGGAAAATTAGGCGTCGATAGCGAGACGGATCCAGTATTGTTTGGTTCAGCAGTTCGGACTTTCGAGTTTGAGGCCTGGGTCCCACGAATCTCCTTTTACATGTGTAAAACCTCCCCTTGTCCACCTTCTCCGCGCTAATAAGCCTCAAACAGACTCACTCATGCCTTCCATACTTCTTATTTTATGTACGAATTCACGGGCTTCATCGTTAGACACTTTTTCCACGTCACTTATGCTCGCACCCAACCTATGTCTTTACTTTTTTGCCTATTGTACAGACTTCATGCTTCATTTTATTTGAGATATAGATAGACAGTATGCGATATACGGCGTGTATGAAGTGCTACTGTAGACGCCACAGAATAGACACTTAGATCCTCAGAACTGCTCTAGAACTGAGCTCACTACATAGATCTTCTATGAAAGCTGAGACCTAATAATTAAAGCCAAACCCAAGCAACCTGTCGGGTATCAATCTACTGTTGCCACTCCAGACGGCCTGCCAGTGACGTGCTATGATGGGTACAGTATATCGGAGCCCACAACTCTAAGTCGCTGCAAAGAATCAAAGTATTTTGGCTTCAATGTAACAGCTCAAGGTCAGCATTCAAAGACTCGTGAGGTGCATGGGCTACGTGGGGCGCATTTTGTATCAGTATGTGCGAGCGTCGTCACCTGCCACTGGGTCCCGATTTGAGTCTCGCTTAACTTCCTTGCGTCGACTCGAACTAGTCCTCCTTTCAATGCAGCTTCAGGTTTTCTTATCGACAGATACTGCATCGTTTCGTTAATACCAGAGCGCGTGGGCCACTGGTACAATTTCTTACCAGTGCGACCATACCGAGCGAGTACCTGGGACAGCGGACACCTGTCGACCGGAGCGGATGATGAACTGATGAACTGGAATTACCCGAATTAGGAGACACTGGCAATGAGTTTGGACCAAGTAAACAGGAGAACTCAAAGCTAAGTTAGAGCCTATAGATTGCTTCACTTTTATGAGTGTTAAATGGCGGGAAGTGCTGTTGTTGAAGCAAAGGAGTGCTTGGTGGGACTCGTCATTCTTGACCCACCGTGACGGCGTTTACGGGGTTTACGTCACCTTGAACGTTCCTTTCGCCGTTCGCCGCTCACCCGAAGGTTCCCCAACCCTGTATCGAGTTCCGGTCCCGGCCTTGCCGCGACTCGCTCACACACTGTACGACTCATATTAGGTCGCCCGGTCTCCCATATATTCCGCAACCTACCATACAGTCTCTCGTTCGTCAGGCTCGCCGCACCGCTAGTGGCATTTTAGGAAGATGAAGGTGTGTCTTGATACATGAAAGGAGCACGTAGGCTGACAAACCAAGTTAACAGATCGCAGTTGAAGGATGCTGCCACGGACAGCTCGACGCTATTTACTCAAGAATCGAGCAACTCGAACGCCAAAATGGATACCAAGTCGACCTTGTCCTCATCTGCGGTGACTTCCAAGCTATGAGGACCCAAGCTGATTTAAGCTGCATGGCTGTGCCCCAAAAATATCTCGCGATGGGGGACTTTCCAAAGTGAGTAGTCATAGGAGTCATATTTCAAGTATCCATTTTATACCACGTGCTTGGTCCACCAGATACTATACTGGGGAAAAGGTTGCCCCCATTTTGACACTCATCATTGGTGGCAATCATGAAGCGAGTAACTACATGTGGGAGCTGTAAGCTTACTTGGTTGTTCTTGCTATTTAGCTGTGACTGACGGCTAGCCGCCTAGCTATCATGGCGGATTCCTCGCGCCGAACATGTATTATCTCGGCGCCGCAGGCGTCGTCCAATTCAACGGAGTCCGCATCGCTGGGCTGTCAGGGATCTACAAGTATCACGATTACAGAATTGGTATGTGTGTTTGCACGGAAGTGTCCAAGTCAGAGCTGACGGGACCACCAGGTCATTACGAGACTCTTCCATACGACCACGGTTCCATGAGGAGTATCTATCATGTTCGTCAATTCGACGTCCAGAGGATGTTACAGGTGAACAATGGTCTCATCATCAGACTAGATATCTGCTCACCAAATCTGTCTAGTTAAGTCCAGTTGATATTTGCCTCTCGCACGATTGGCCTCAATACATCGAACGGCACGGAGACTTCAATAATCTTATGCGACGGAAGCCTCACTTTCGATCTGATGCCGAGACCGGAAAACTCGGCTCCCCGCCACTTCTCGAGGTGCTTAAGAAGGTTAGGCCGGCACGTTGGTTCTCAGGCCACATGCACGTCAAATTCGAAGCGACATACAAGCACGAAGGACAGGGAGGCCCCGGCCCAAGCAGCACGGCTGCATCAAGTAGCAGCTCGGCGCCGGCGAAAGAAGCTAATCCAGACGAGATTCAAATTGATTTTGACGACGAGGACGAAGGTACGCCAGAGCTGCCGCAAGATATGTATGGTGCCTGACCAGCGAGCAGCTCCTTCACCAGCGCCAATCGCACCCGAATTGGCAGCGTCGTCTTCCGATCCCACTCCACCTGCCAGCGAATCTCGGCCTGGCGCCAGCGAGACGAAGTTCCTTGCCCTAGACAAATGCCTCCCAAAGAAAGACTTCTTGGAGGTAGGTAATCATCCGTTCCAACCTCCGATGTCTGTCTGACAAACTCCTCTAGGTCGTTGATTTCCCCGCTCCCCTGACTACTGATCCGCCCAAGTTCACTTTCGATACCGAGTGGTTGGGTGTAGTCCGAGCCACCCATCAGTGGTTCTCAAGGGACAAAAGGCAACAATCTCTCCCATCCGACAATGTTCTAAGGCCGCTCATCGAGGAGAACATTCGTTGGGTCAAGGAGAACGTTGGAGAGAGCAAAGACATTACGGAAGTTCAAGCCTTTACTATGACATCCCCCGGTCCCGACCCAGCCTTCAGAGGCAATAGGTTCCCTCAGCGTCAGTTGGATTCTCCTGCCGTGAAGCCCTTTTCGGAACGCTAACTTGACTTCTATTCCACAGCAACTTCGTACACAAACCCTCAAACTGTCGCTTTCTGTGAAATGCTGGGCATCCCGAATAACGTCAACTAGACGCATCCTCAAAATGCTAGTTTACTCCCTCTGCACTGTCAATCAATCAGGTGCGATACAGATATCCTATCGCTGTTGGCATCGCGAGAGCATCTATGAACTGAATAAAAGTCGTCTGAAACTCCTCTAACTGGCCAACGAAAGACAAAATGCAATCGAGTGAAAGAAACCCATGAACAAGTGCTACGAAAAGGAAACATAAAGTGTGCGTAATATAAGTCGTGAGGCATGGCGTAACGAGGATCCGAGGTATATGCATGAGCGGAGACATGAGAAGTGGATAAATTATCGTCATCAGCGAGGAAGGACGAGACCAACGGAAATAGGGAGACGAAGAGCGGAAAAGTCTAAGGCCTGAGCGGAGAGGGAAGACCGCGAATGGGTCTTGTGGATATAGGGCTATCGGACGTGATGGTGAGCAGTGGAGGGAAAGGGGAGAGGGGTGTTATGTGAGACGGAGCGACAGAGTCCGGGTCGATGCTCGTGAAGGAGTCGTCTACGCTGAATGACATGTCTCCATCGGCTTCAGAATCTGTTGGAGCTAAGCTCTCGACCTCGTCTGGGTCGTGGTCATGCGCGGTCCCTTCACGATCCGATCCGGACCTATGATAGGACTCGACTTCAGCGGCACTGAGGACTTTAACCATCCTCTCCTCCAGAACAATCGGCTCCTTTCCTTGCTTGACCGCCTCGGAAGCATGGCTAAGCATCGCCTCGATCATGTGTGATACTCGGTCGAACATAGGGTCGGGCTGCGGCTCGGCATCGTCATCCACCTCGTCTTCATCGCTAGACACCGATTCTGTTGCGCCGCTTGTATCGCCATTCACAGCGGCAGGAAGGTTGTCCATAGATGAATTGGCTTCTGACGAGCGAAGTGCGGCATACGTCTTTGGTGGTAGGGTGAGACGAGTTTCCCGAAGCTTGCGTTTCAGCTCTCGTATCTCCTTGGCTTGTCGAGCTTTCGTGGCTTCGAGCATGGTGTTGATTGCTAACAACGAGCGGTTGGTGATTTCAAGGTCCTCGATCTAAAGCGCATACTTAGGACGCTTGATAATTTTTCCGAAATGGAAGTGGCTTTACCTTTCGATTAGTTCTAGCCTCCGCTTGAATGTCCTGCATACCGTCCTCCGCGATTGGCGAGCCAAGCTTCTCCGGATCCCCCATTCCTTTGTCTAGAATCGCATGTATCTCTCTTGCAGTGGTCACACTACTCGGCGAGCCTACGAATTGATCCGGGGTAGCCTTTGCAAAACTGGGCGGGCTTCCAGACTTCTGTTGCCTTGGGAAGGTGGCGGAGAAAGGTGGCGGCGACACGGGTGGCGACTTCTGGAAACCGAGGCGCGGAGACCCTGGAGGTGACCTGTTGAGCAAGCCCTCGATGGCTTCGGGAGGTGGAGGTGCTGGCAAAGGTGGTACGGGGAACGGCTGGTAGGTATTGAAGTGGATGTTTGCCTTGGCACGTGATGCAGGTCGAGTTTGTGATATTGGAGGCGAGGAAACAGCGGAAGAGATGGAAGGCGACCTCTGCCGAGGCGTTGTGGTACCTCCGCGACCTCCGGCTGATGTCACGGAAACTTTGCGCTGCTGTGCTGTAAAGGTGGATGGCACTGACGGAGACGGTGGGCCGGTGTTGTTGTTCCCGTTAACTCCTAGCGCCTTAACCGCCAAAGACGAGACTTTGCTCTTCACACGTATAGGCGGTGAGCTGGCCGACTGTTGGGATCCCACTGGTGAAGGTGACCTAGCTTTGGGAGGACCGGGCACCGCGTCAGGGGAGGGAGACCCGACGGGGCCACCGTCGAAAGGTCCCGTCCCGACGGACGAGGACGCTGGTGAATGTGTGCTGAGCGTTGACGTATCACTGATGCTGTTATTCCGTAAATGATTCCGAGGAGAGTTGACTTTACTCGTGGGTCGCAACGACGAGCCTGCGGTCACAGTCGCTCCCCCGGTTCCGTTGACAATCATCGAAGTGGGTCGGAGCCTCGGTGAGCCTGGCAACGAGTGCGTCGACGCTACCGCACGGAGGGTAGGTGTCGGGGACGTGACTCTTGCAGACGCTGAAGTGAATCTTGGTGATGAGGACGACGAAGAAGGGACTGGATTCGCGCTGGTTGGACCTCCGATGGTGCTCCTCGTCCGTGGTATTGTTATCGTCGCCGAGCTCCCAGGTGGCATTGAGGACTTGAGCTTCTGTTGAAAGTCCGGTGAAGTTACCCGCGTCACTGGGGACGATTTAGCGGTGATTCTGATTGGAGAGGGCGATCGAACGACAGTGCTGCTGGAACGAGGTGGGGGCATTCGCACTGGGGACTTGGACCGCGCGCGAGGTTGGGATGAGAGGGGAGCGTCATTCTTGGAAGCGAAGGTGTTGGTGTTGACCGTGATTTTCGCTCTAGTTTTCACGGCGGTCGTAGTAGCATTCGTAACGATGTTCGTCGAGGAGCGAAGGTAGTTGGATGAGGTCGTTGTCGTGGAGTCGGCTTGCGGGACGATCTAACCAAATGAGACTTTGGTGTCTGGAATTTGGTCCTGAAATTCCATGGTCATCTCACCTTTCGTTTGACTTGAGCATCCATCGTCGTCGCGGTGTGGTTTGAACACCACGTATGGTCGTCGCTTGTCGACGGTGATGGGAAGGCAAAGAATGCTGTGGTCCAGGTCAAAACCCAACATTCGAGTCGACGGCCTCTCAGGGGTCGCGGCTTATTTGGCATGTTCCCTTGATCCTTGTCCTGAACCCTTCCTTGTCCCACTTAACTACTTCTCGACCTCAGAGAGTCCACCAAATCCGTCTAGCCACTTACCCATGAACTTTGCGGTTCAAAATCCAGCAAATCCCCAGGTCCTTGAGATTCCCGACCCTCCAGAGCGATTTGGAGAAGACGGTGGAAAGTTTTACCGCTGCTATGACGCTCTCGCAGAGGAAATCGACGACGATTTGACAAAAGGACTGAAGGAGCAGCTCGACGGAATGCTGATATTTGTGAGTCTACGTGGTGGTTGGTCATCCGCATCTTGGTGATAAACCTCCCTTTACACAACAGGCCGGTCTTTTTGCCGGTGTCAATACTGCATTCCTGGCGCTCACCATCCCTCTCCTTTCTCCGGACCCCTCCGATGATACCAATGCGCTTCTCGCCCAGAACAGTGAGATTCTCATGCAGTGGGCTACGGGGAGAAACGCCACACTTTTACCAGATTTCGGTCTTCCGTCAACCACATTCTCTCCATCTAGTGACATCTTCACAATCAACACGCTCTTCTCTTTGAGTCTAGCGTTTGCAATTGTCTCATCCTTCCTAGCAGTTTTAGGTCGGCAGTGGCTGGTCTATTACCGCAAGCGTGGTGGAGGAGGTCCTGACCGCCGGCGCTGGGAGCAGCTCAAGCGATTTCTCGGAGCCGAGCGATGGAAGCTCGAACCGATCCTCGACGACGTGCTCCCATCGCTTCTTCAAATTGGTCTACTCATTTTCTGCACTTCTTTCGTCCTATACCTCCGCTATCTAAATCCGAGGATCGCCATAATTGTCGGCATACCCATGGTCATCGGTCTAGCATTTTTCCTCGGGAGTGCACTCTGCACCCTCTGGGATAGATTCTGCCCCTTCTATAGCCCTCTGTCACATTCACTATCCTGGGCAAGTCGCCAGTTGTTCCGGGTGCGGCTGGTCCGTAAACCTTCCCTCGGGTTTGTTCGACATCCGTCGCACGAACGAGCCAAATCTCTTGTGCAGGCAACAAAGCTGTCTCTCTCAGCAACGGTTCGCACGATGGCCCGGTTTCTTCAGACTCAACCAGCGGCGACAACAAAATCATACGCGAGCAAGCTTCAACGACGGATCAAACTGACGCTGACAAGTTGGCTCGACGCCTTACGGAACGGTCGACGAGAAGAAAGCATTTCATCTCTGCAAGCCATTGCTGTCCAGCGGACGATCTGCATTTCCGGTGATCCTATCGCTCTGCTTCACGCCATAGCAAACACGCTCGCAATCGAGAGCTCTGTCGAGATAACTCAATTGTGGAAGCAAAGAGGATTCCGAGAACGATTTCTAGGCTCTGCAAGACTCGTCTCCAACGCAGGACAACGGTCTCGTACACACGGCGTTGATTCCTCAGAGTGGGTCACAGCCTTCGGGCGCCTATACTCCAGTGTCGTCACGCATATGTGGCTCAGCATAAACGAAGACGAAATTCCTAGAAGCGATCTCAATTTCCATTCCTTGCGAGTGATAGGGTCTCATACATCCGAGACCTCCCCAATTCCCGATTCTCTTCTAGCAGAATCCTCCCCAAGTCTCATTCAGCCCAATATCATCGCTTTGACTGTGTCGAACCTACTGAACTCCAGGCCTAGTATCCAGAATGTCCGCAGGTACCTTGTTGCTTGTAGCGAGACCTTTGCCACCCGTTCGGATCTTCGCTTCTGCGGTGCACTTTCAATCGCCATCATAATTCAACACGAAAATCGGCTATCTGACCTAGAGGGCTTCAGAAAAGCGTACCAAATGCGAGTAATTGAATCTTTACTTGTGTGTGAAGACCTCGCACTGATTCTTCGTTGGGCACCAGACATACTATAGACGCCGTGTTGAGCCTCTTGAGCACAGCATTTGACATACTGCTAAAACCCGAGTCCAAGCGATGGCCGGATTGCAATCTCGTAATCGTGAACATCATTCGAGGAATCCGCCGGATGACTGATGATGACCCAGTTACCTCGAGAGAAGTGGAAACCAACTTAGAGCTCTTGGGGACATGTGAGCGGATTCTGCGAGACCCTCAACTTGCAGAAGCCGCTCTGCGGGAAGGAAGAGAATTGCGACTTGGTATTGCGCAGTTGTGGAGCCGAGAAAAGATCGGCGTGGGTGGCACGTATGGGTTGGTTCTTAAAGCTCGTACCTGGAGAGAAGGCAACTCGTTGACTGACATTGCCTTTTCAGGATTTTTGGCACTTGGAGTCGTGCCATGGCATCTTATTTTGCATACCTCAAGAACCTGAAAAATAAAGAAGTGGCGCCCCAAGAAGACATGGAGGTTGTGAGAGTTTTCTATCCGATGATACGTGCGCTTCTGTCCTACAGCTTATACGGAGAGCGACTGCCTGCTCGTAATCGCGTTCGCGAAGCATTCAATGAATTTGTTTCGGATACTTATCGACCCCCAGCAGATCAGGTAACCCCTTTTACGAATCACAATGGGATTTCGCATATTTAATGACTTTGTCGTTCAGGTCCTTGTTGGCAGAAGTCCAGACGAGCGCTGGTGCCACTCACAAAGGGATTTACTTCCAATCAAGACTATCTATTTGCGCCCGTGAGTTTACTGTTCTAGAACTCTCAGACTCGTACTCTAAGCGTCTTTCGCTACTCAAAGGGGAGAACCGCTTCGGATACCGTCTCTACTAAAATGAATTCAGATGCATCAAGTACTAATCTAGATGTTCCTCGCGTCCTCCTAAAGTCTATAATGGAGCTGCATAAATTTCTAATTCCATTGTCGATTTGACGACCGTTGCTTCAGGTAGCCAGTCGAGGGATGCTTAGAGGAACGTGACCTCTTGCTGAGTCACGTTGTTTTACATAATCTCGATGCCCGTTGCCGCGATTAGTGCTTGCGATCACCGCTCAACCCAAACGAGCCTACGAGCCGTATATCACATATCCACTAATGAACGCTGCAATTCAAACCCCGGCGATTGCTCCCATCTTCGAAATTCCCGAACCCCCGGAGCGGTTTGGAGAGGACGGCGGAAAGTTTTACCGCTGCTACGACAATCTCGCTGAAGAACTGGACGACGATATGACGAAGGGACTTAAAGAGCAACTTGATGGAATGCTGATTTTTGTGGGTCTACGCATTAGGCCAGCACCGAGCCACTTCATGATCCTCACCCTTTTGCACCTCAGGCTGGTCTTTTCGCAGGCGTCAATACGGCATTCCTGGCCCTCACCATTCCCCTACTCTCTCCCGACTCGACCGATGATACAAATGCGCTAATTACACAGAACAACGTGATTCTTATGCAATTGGTCATGGGGACGAACGATTCCCTTCCAACCACCCCCACCCTCCCATCAACCTCATTCTCTCCATCCAGTGACATCTTCGCAATCAACGCGCTCTTCTCTTTAAGTCTAGCGTTTGCAGTCATCTCATCCTTCCTGGCCGTTTTAGGTCGGCAGTGGCTGGTGTACTACCGTAAGCGCGGTGGAGGAGGGCCCGACCGTCAGCGCTGGGAGCAGCTCAAGCGATTTCTGGGAGCCGAGCGATGGAAGCTCGAACCAATACTCGACGACGTGCTCCCATCACTGCTTCAAATCGGGCTTCTAATCTTCTGCACTTCATTCATTCTATATCTTCACTATCTGAATCCGAGGATCGCCTTAATAGTCGGGATCCCCATGGGCATTGGTCTAGCATTTTTCTTCGGAAGTGCACTCTGCCCCCTCTGGGACAGATTCTGCCCCTTCCATAGCCCTCTGTCACACTCACTGTCCTGGGCAACTCACCAGCTGTCCCGGGTACTGCTAGCCCTGAAAGCCTTCTGCGGGACTGTTCGACGTCGGCTACGCGAGGGAGTTAAAGCTCCTGTGCATGAGATCCTGAGCCGGAATGCATCCCGCACGGCTGAGGTACTTGGAACTCATGGAGCGGCGAATACAGCATCGATCGCTAGCAAGCTTCAACGATGGATTAAACGGACGCTCACACGTTGGCTCTACGTCTTACGGAATGGTCGGCAAGAAGAAAGCATTTTATCTCTACAAGTTGTTGCTGTCCAACGGACGATCTGCATTTCAGGCGACACGTTACTTCATGCCATAGCAAACATATTGGCGATCGAGAAGTCTGTCGCAATACAGCAATTGTGGAGCCGGACTGGTTTCCGTGCACAGTTTGCAAGTTCAGCTCAACTTTGCTCCAACGCAGTACATCGGGCTAGGGGATATGGAATTGATTCTTCCGAGTTGGCCGCATCGTTCAAGCGCTTGCACTCTAGTGCCGTCACGCATATGATGTTCATCATGAATGAAGACGGTATGCCAGATGATCTAACTTTACATTTCTGCAGAGTGATAGGGACCCTTGGTTCCGAGGCGTCCCCCATTCCCGCTACTCTCCTTGCAGGATCCTCTCCAAATCTCATCCACTGTAGTATCCTTTCAGCGACGGTTTCTAATATCCTGAAATCAAGACCCGGTGCCCAAAACCTCCACAATTACCTGGCTGCCTGCTCCGAGATCTTTATCACCCGCTCGGATCTTCAATTCTGCGGTGTACTCTCGATTGCCATTATAATCCTCCACAGAAAAGATTTATCTGGCTTAGAAGGCTTTAGGAAAGCTTACCAGGTGTTAGTAATTGAATCTTTGCTTGCTTGCAAAGCGCTTGCACTGATGACATGCTTTTGCACCAGAGACACGGAGGCGCTTTTGAGGGTCTTGAAAAATGCTTTTGAAATACTGCTAATGCCCAAGTCTAAGGAGTGGTTGGACTGTGATCGCGTGATCGTCAACATGCTGCGGGGAATCCGTCGGATGACCGTTGATGACCAATACGCCTCAAAGGATGTCAGAACCAACTTGAAGCTGTTGGAAATCTGCGAAAAGATCTTACGAGACTCTCGGCTTTCGGGTGATGCAAGATGGGAAGGGAGGGCATTACGAACTGGTATTGAACAGCTGTGGAGACGGGAGAACCTTAGGACAGATATAGACATTCAACCCGAGTTCGTTCTTGCGGTTCGTCTCATGAACCTAAATCATCTGACAACTTCTTTGGTTATAGAGCCACTTCCACTTGGAGTCAAGCGATGTTGTTGTATTTTGGCTCTATCCATAAACTAGAAGTCACAGAAAGGACACAAGATGAAGACATCGATGTTGCTAGAGTTTTCCATCCAATGATGTCTACTCTGTTCACGAGATCCTTGCTTTCAAGTCCCCTTCAGGACACATTCAACCGGCTTGTTCTTGACGCATATCGGCGCTCACACACACAGGTTGAGCATCTCTTCGGTTGTATTTTGTCTACGCA
>WSUD01000343.1:0-18454 GCA_019633495.1 Tulasnella sp. 427 | reverse complement strand
GCTGCGTTCCACACTTCGTTTCACTTCACCCAAGGAAACACTTTGGACTGGAGCATTACCGTGGACGATGAGCAGTACGGTCGCTTACTAGACAAAGTCGAGTTTACCTCCTTGCCGAGTGGGCTTCATGGAGTTGAGAGGGACGTCGTGTGAGTAAGAGGCTTTGGCTTTGCGAAGTGGGGGGCTGCGATGTCTTGTACTGACGTGACGACCGAGGTCAGGTACTTCAACAAGGATGGATACGACGCCGTAGCTTGCTTCTGGAGGAAGGAGAATGAAACCAAGGATGATCGGAGAGGGTATCAGATGGAGGCCTACGGTGTACTACTAGGTGAGTTCACGAGACCGCATATGTCTTAGCTCTTCATGCGTGCACCCGACTGAGACCCTGTTGACACCGACAGAACGATCCGCTTATCCACGACCATGGCGACATGTACCTACGCTCAAGACCATTCACGACAAAGATGCCCTAGAACGCTACTTCACTCTTCACCGAAAGCCGACGACTGCCGGTGACAACTCGGACTCCTCGCCGCTGTCATTCGATTGGGACGCCGAACTTCTCTCTTCCTCTTCTTCTTCGCACTCGTCATCGGCAGCGGGTTCTTCCTCTTCTCACCCATTGATCCACCTCCCTCACCTGCTCCGGATCGTCGGCCCGTCCTTCCTCACCATCTTCAAGCACCTCTTGTCCAGGCGGAGAGTCTTGTTCCTCACTACCGCACCGGTCGAAGCTGCGTGTCTCCTAACGAAAGCTTGCGTTGACGTCGCGTTCCCGGATGTCGTCATGGGAAGCGCAGGTGAAAATAATGGCGGTGGCAGTGCTACCGAGGATGAAGCGGGGTTGGAACGCGACGACCGACGACCGGCGGTGTTAGGCCAAGTGGGACTCATGGATATCGACCGACTGAAAGCGGAATCTCAGACTGGACTCGGGTGGATTGCATGTAAGTCGTGTGCGCTACACGTTTGGTAACATGACAGCGAAACTGACTCTAGGCTCTACGTAACAGGCACGACCGACTCCATCTTCAAAGACCGACCCGCTCTCTACGACCTCATCGTCGACCTTACCACCGCGACGAACTCACTCGCTCCGTCTTCGCCTTCTCCGACAATTACTCGGCCTACGCTCCTTATGTCAAGACCGACACTATCATCAGCATCGTCCCCATCTAAATCGCCGCAGTCAGGGTCGTCGTACAAGCTCCAGCTTGTCCGCTTCACCTTCAGCGATATCAGACTCTGGACGAAGATTGACAAAGTCCTCCGCGAGTGCCCAGTGCCTCACGCCCATGGGTCACACGAACACGGCAAAGGCAAAGAAAAGGAGAAAGCAAAAGAGAGTCGGAGCTGGTCGGATTTCTTACCCTGGAAGCTATATACCTACGAAGACGTCTGCATCGTCTGTGCCAGCATATGGCTGAAGGGATCGGACGGTAACAGTGGAGTTATCCGCTTGGAAGGGGAGGATAACACGATTCTCATTGGTCGAGGCAAGGCAACCGCCTCGGACGAAGCATCCAAGGCCACCACCTCGCTACTCTCTTCGTCGACGCGAAGACGGAACCCGCTTCGACGTGCGTCTGAGCGATCCGCCTCTTCATCGTCATCCGGCTCGTCAGGCTCGTCAAGGTCGTCACTGGAAAGGCGGTACTCGGAGTTCCCTCCGGACGTTCGAACGGCTCTCATGGTTCTCGACATACTACACACCCAAGCCAACTTCTGGCTAGACAGTCTACAGGACTTGATCGTTCTGAACGACGCTACGACTGGAGCGAAGTTGGCGCAAAAGGCATCAGGGACGAACAATGGCAAAAAGGACGCGACGATCGTCCCATTATACCCGAGCCATCTTATCGCGCTTCAGTTGAGCTCTCTCAGCGACGTGGACTCGCGGTTCGTTGAATGGCTTGCTCAGGCGAGGTTCGACAGGACCGCAGTGGTCAAGAGAGGTTGGAAGGATCTTGTCGCTGCCATTGTAGGTTGGTAGTACGAGGTAAAGGATGGGTGTTGGATATGGGCTAGAGCTGAGGGCTTCCTTACTTTTCTCCTTATTTTGGATACACGTCCGCGGACGATTTCTGCATTCCACATCTTCTTTGTAACTTATCTGTACTCCATTTGACTCATAGTGCATGTCATGTGTCCGTCTATGTGTTCGACCGCAATGCTGGACATGTCGTCCGTCCGGAAGCCCTCCCCTTCAATTCGAGTTCACTTCAGGCTCACAAACGCGGACCGTCTCATCCGCGGACCGCCTCACTTTTGACAACTGCTTCCATCAGCAGACTGGGTGCTGCGGTCGAGTCTCAAGCGCCAACGAGCAAGCGCCTAAACCAATCCAGCGAACACGAGGCCGCTGTCCACCACAGAAACCACAACTGCATCCACCATAAGCACCACTTGAGTATCGACTACTGAGCAAAGCTATCAACCTTTACCTGCAGAAATGAACAACAACCCAGACACTTCCGCAGGTCAAGCGCCCGTGACCGCACTTGACGTGAATACGGGGCAGAATCCCGACAGCGCGGCCGGTCCGGACGTCAACGAAAACATCTCAAGGATGAGAAAGGACGTAATCAAACTGATTGGGGTTAGTAACAGTGTACCATCTTGCATATTCCTACTCTAAGCGCTCTCACTCAGGATATAGCATGGACCGGAAACTCGAAGAAAGCGGCTCAGGACCTTCAGCACGCCGTCGAAGATTTACCGGTTCTGCCCGACGACGCCGCTCAATCTTCGACTAAGCTCCAGGAGGCATTAGCAAATCTATCGAAGTGATTTTTCCTGATATTTTCGCTGCCTTCACGCAAAGATCTTAACCGAAATGTTTGTTAGGGCACTAGTTCGAGTTCGTGCACGATTAGAAGAAGCGTCTCGAAAATACGGAATAAAGGACAAAGGCATACGGCATAGGATTGAACACCTTGCAGCTCATGCCGATCGTCAAGGAGGCATTCAACTAATGGAAAGCTGTCGCGACGACGTCAGGGGTGCGATGGATCAGCTTAAGGTGAGCATAGGTTTCTTGCGCATAGAACTCTTCATGCTTATCTTGGTGCACTTATAGGCCGCTTTGGAAAACGGAAATCCCGAGGGTACGTACGGTGATGCTCATGTGTGGATTGCAGGAGAGGATTTAGCATGTGCTGCCGTAGATATCACATCGACGGCGCCAGTTCAAGCTCAGCATCAGCCACCGGTAGATCAAAACGAGAGTTCAAACCGCGCAATTGCTCTTTCTACAGCAAAGATTGTGTTCAATGCGGTGGAAACTGGGTCGGAGATGATACCTATCGTCGGACAATATCTTGGCGGTGCAGCGAAAGTTGGCTCGACAATTATCGAAATGATAGAGGTATATCCTTCCTCGCTCCCGCTTATCTAATGGATCTGATTCAGGCTTCAAAACAAAGGGTATGGATGGAAATCAAGACCTGGCGAAACGGCTAGAAGCCCGGGTCGCGTCCATCTCCGGGTATCTCCATCACTTCCAGAAACCACCCCGAGAGGACCAAAAGGAAGAATCCAGCAAGAACATATTGGATTTGCAACTGTGAGCGTTTGGACCGAGGCGTATGACCGTCGTTGACACTGATGACAATCGTATCATAAGACAACTACAGCTAGTCGAAAAAGAAATCAAATCAATCAACGACCAAAGTGCAATTAAGCGGGCCTTCCGCTCTGCTGAGCATGCCGAAAATTTGCAGGAGTATCTGAACACAATAAAAACAACGCATGAAGAGTTGCAGGTTCGTGCGATGTTTGAGTATCCCTGAAAGCTTAACTAATAGGATCCGTTTCAGCTACTCGTCGGTCTCAATACGAGGGATCTCGTAGTCGAATTCCGTAAGCACACGTTCCGTCTGGATCCGATTAGACTCTTTTATAACACCTCTTTATCAAGGTGATTCCGAAAGACAAAGGGAACACCGCGAGCTGCTAAACGTACTTGGAGACGGACAATACGGAGCGCATGGCAGCTCGATCAAGAGTGCGTCTTGTCTCCCCGGAACTCGCGTCCAGATTTTGGAGCGCATTGATAAGTGGGTCCGAGGAGAAGAGGGGTCAGTCCTGGGATCCACCGAGCCCAAGGAAAGTGGGACGATGTCCAATCGTGTCTTGTGGATACGTGGGATGGCCGGTATGGGAAAATCAACCATCGCGACGACGGTCGCGTACCGTTGGGCCCGACGAGGAACCTACGCCCTGTTCCACTTCCGCCGCGGCAAAAACGCGAAAGATGGCTTGCTTGCCTGTGCATTGGCACGCCAGCTCGGCGAGCGTGGATCCCCCGAAGTCAGAAACGCAATTTTCCAAGCGGTCCGTGATCATCCCAGCATCATCGGCGAGCGTCTAGAGGAGCAGTTTGCTATTCTTCTCGTGAAGTCAATGAAAACCCTCCCCCACTCACACCAAACCAGTCCAATCCTTCTTATCATCGATGCTCTTGATGAATGCGCCGAGATCAACGTTGCCGTCGAGTTCGTCCAACTAATCGCCAAGTATGACTCGGACCTCTCGCCAAACATCAGAATCATTCTCACAACACGTCCCGAGGCTCCTCTTCTCAACGAACTCGAGCCACAGAAGTGGCGAATGGAAACACTGGACTCAACGCTGAAAAGCGAGGCGTACTCGGACGTGGAACTCTATCTTCGGTCGAGATTAGCGAAGGTCAAAGGCGGTATACGTGACTCAAAGGTGACCGAACAGTGGCCACCTGAGGAATCTATCCGACAGCTCGTTGAGCAGTCCGAAGGTGTATTTCAGTGGGCTCACACCTTCATTGAATACATCCGCCGCGGAAACCCCGTGGTCCGCCTTGAGAATCTGATTAACGGTTCGGGCTACCGGGGGTTGGACGCCTTGTACAGCGAGATCCTATCTCAAGCATTCACAAATGAGGACCAAACCCCCCACAGCCTGGATCTGCTCCATCGCTCGTTATCCATCATGGTTGCAGCTCCCCACCCCATTTCGCTGGACATCCTTGCCTATATGTTGGCGCCTCCAGAAAAGAAGGACCCAACACATAGAAAAGGAGCATCTACCGGTTACCTGCGGAGCGAGATTCTCCTGAACGTCATGTCGCTCGTTTTCGTTCCAGAATCGCCTTCGGGTGAAATTCACTTCATGCATACTTCCGTTCGGGATTTCGTTTCCGACGATCGTCAAAAGGGCAATCCGTACTTTGCCGACCTCTCTGGTGTGCACCGCGAGCTCGCACGCGATTGCATCCGACTCATGGAGCGCGATTTGCGCAAGAATATTTGCAATCTGACCGACCTCTCCCTCCCCAACTCCCATCCCGATGTTCAGGATGCCGTAACTCAACACGTTCCAGCCGGCCTTATCTACTGCTGTCGAGCCTGGGCATTGCACCTGACGGAGGGAGGAAGGCGCAACTGCTCAGAGGACCCAGGGGCGATGAAAACAACCGATTTGATGACATTCAGCGCGCAGAAAATTTTGCATTGGGTTGAGGTCATGAGTTTGACTGCCCAGCTTCACGAAGCATTCGAGCTAGCAAAAAGGACAGAGATGTGGCTCAAGGTAAATCGCATAGCTCCTATATGAATGAGAACAAGCTAAACATTCACTGTACTGCGGCTTAGGAGCTCCCCGACCGAAACACGGATGTTGTGACACTCTGGAATGACACGCAGCGATGGGTGATCGAGTTCTGGGAACCGATTGCCTTTGGGGCTTTGCACATCTACGCATCTACCATGCACTTCTGCCCCCTCAAAACGCGCCTCTGGCATTATTACCATACAGGCGATATGAGGCCAATGTATGGGCAACAGCCCTTAGATTGGACTCGAAGTATTTGGACAGGCTATGAAAGCGGGGCAATCGACTCCGTCGCGTTCTCCCCGGATGGCAAGAGGATCGCGTCAGGCTCACGGGACAACACAGTGCGCCTGTGGGATGCGGAAACGGGACAGCAGTCAGGAGAGCCTCTTACGGGTCAGACCTTTTGGATCAACTCCGTCGCGTTCTCCCCGGATGGCAAGAGGATCGCGTCGGGCTCATCGGACAAAACACTGCGCCTGTGGAATGCGGAGACGGGACAGCAGTCAGGAGAGCCTCTTACGGGTCACACTGAATGGATCACCTCCGTCGCGTTCTCCCCGGATGGCAAGAGTATCGCGTCAGGCTCATGGGACAAAACAGTGCGCCTGTGGGATGCGGAGACAGGACAGCAGTCAGGAGAGCCTCTTACGGGTCACACTGAACGGATCAGCTCCGTCGCGTTCTCCCCGGATGGCAAGAGGATCACGTCGGGCTCATGGGACAACACAGTGCGCCTGTGGGATGCGGAGACGAGACAGCAGTCAGGAGAGCCTCTTACGGGACACACTGAACGGATCAACTCCGTCGCGTTCTCCCCGGATGGCAAGAGGATCGCGTCGGGCTCATCGGACAACACAGTGCGCCTGTGGGATGCGGAGACGGGACAGCAGTCAGGAGAGCCTCTTACGGGCCACACTGGATGGATCACCTCCGTCGCGTTCTCCCCGGATGGCAAGAGGATCGCGTCGGGCTCTTCGGACGAAACAGTGCGCCTGTGGGATGCGGAGACGGGACAGCAGTCAGGAGAGCCTCTTACGGGCCACACTGCACGGATCACGTCCGTCGCGTTCTCCCAAGACGGCAAGAGGATCGCGTCGGGCTCATGGGACAAAACAGTGCGCCTGTGGGACGCGGAGACGGGACAGCAGTCAGGAGAGCCTCTTCTGCTCCACACTCACCTGATCGCCTCCGTCGCGTTCTCCCCGGATAGTAAAATCATTTTCGTCCAAGATTACTCTGGGGCCTCGATCGAGCTCAAAGTGCCATCGCCTAGCATGCAAGTCGACCCCGACAGCAAAAGTGACTTCCCCCCCTTCTCCTTCGATACCCACTGGGTTACCTACCACGGCGCACGAGTCTTATGGCTACCCCCAAGACACTCGGAATCCTTTATGCCTCGTTACATCTCGCTTTCCGGCAGTACCCTCGCTGTCGCTGACCACCTCCTTTCCTTCTTTGATATGTCTAATGTTCTTCATCTCAAGCCGTTTTGTCGAGCACGTTGCCGTCTGGTAGCTTAGTCACTCCATAACTCGTCTCGCCGCTCGGTGTTAACCAGCTTGTAATGCAGCTCGTCTCGTAGCTCCCGCATTGCCCCTCGAGATTCTCCCCTTCCTTGGATCAAATCCGCTGTGTCTAATCCATCTCGGGCCGTGTACTGTTGGGACAAATCAAGAAAGGCCCCTCAGTGGAAAATGAATTCAGTCCTCTTACCCTGCGTCCGCTCGCCTTGACGTAATCGATCAATGGTCCTCGTTTTTGTCGTATAACGGTCCGTTTGTCTACGTAGCACTCTTTTGCGACTTGTCATGTGGGCTTCTTCACAGGTGGGGTCGTCCGGAAGTGACAGAGTCTTCCATATCTCAGGCGTTCCAGCTGTACTGACGGAAATCCTCGGCACCCAAAGTAGCCCGAAACAAGGTTGGCGGGGATTCATTCGGGGAACTCGAGTGATCTGCTGGCAGCGAAGACAGGATAATTAATGGCAACACGAGGCGCCCGCATTTTTAGATTGAAAATAAAAGAGATATATGCCTAGATGCTAGATGGAGTGGAACGCAATAAAGTAGAATGGCAAAACAGAACAGGATAGAACGACGAGAAAGAGATATGAAGCAAGGCTACCCGTCAATTCCCACTTAGAAACCGCCCATGCCACCCATTCCACCCATGCCGGGCATGCCTGCTGGTGCTGGCCTGTCTTCTGGTGCCTCCACGATGCAGACTTCGGAAGTGGTGAGGAGGGAGGCGACGCCACTGGAAGAAGACGGTAAGTAAATATATCGGGACTGAGCTGGACCAGGGCACATACCTAGCATCGACCAAAGCAGTCTTGACGACCTTGTAAGGATCGACAATACCCTTCTCGACCATGTTACCGAACTCGCCCTTAGCGCCATCATAGCCCCACTCGAACTTGTCGTCAGCAGCGAACTTCTCCAATAGCTGGCCCACAACGACACTTCCCTCGGCGCCTGTGTTGTCGACGATCTGGCGGACGGGACGCTTCAAGGCTTGGCGGATGATCGACACGCCCAACTTCTGGTCGAAGTTCTCCGCGGATTCCTCGAGGGCCTTGAGGGAGAGGGAAGCCTTGAGGAGGGCCACACCACCACCGGGGAGGATACCTTCCTCGACGGCAGCGCGAGTGGCGTTGAGCGCATCGTCGTAGCGGTCCTTCTTTTCACCGACCTCGACTTCCGACGCACCGCCGACCTTGATGACAGCGACGCCTCCCGAGAGCTTGGCGAGGCGTTCCTGGAGCTTGGTCTTGTCGTACTCGCCGGTGCTGGGGTCGTGCATGATGCTGCGGATCTGCTCGCAGCGAGAGGTGATGGCGTCCTTGGACCCGGCTCCGTTGAGGAAGATGGTGTCCTTGGTGACGGTGATCGACCCGCACTCGCCGAGCATGTCCGCGGTTGCGCTTTCGAGCTTGATGCCGAGCTCGTCGGTGAGGCTGGCCACGTTGCCGAGGATGCTCTTGCGGTTGTCGCCAAAGCTGGGCACCTTGTCGCACGTGACTTGGGCTCGACCGCGGAGCTCGTTCACCATCGACGTGCTCCGCGATGATCAACATTGGGCGGCGAGATTGAGCGGCGGTACCGAGCGAGGTGAGGATGTCTTGAAGCGCGCTGATCTACTTTTCAGAGAGGAGGACGAGAGGTTCCTTGAACTCGACGCGCTGAGATTTGACGTCGGTCACGAAGTACGGCGAGATGAAACCACGGTCGAACCGCATGGCCTCAATGCTGTCCTCGATGCTGTCTTTCCTTCCTTGATGTTAATAACGCCCTCCTTGCCGACCTTTTCCATGGCTGTGGCGATGAGGTTGCCGATGTGGGTGTTGCCGTTCGCGGAGATGATGGCGACCTGGGCGATCTCCTCGCTGGTAGTAATCACGCGCTTCTCGGCGTCGAGGAAGGAGATGACGTGGTTGACGGCTTTTTGGCTGCGTTGATAGGGTCGCACCCTGCAGTGACGTTCTTGACGCCTTCTGAGAAGACGGCGCGGGTGAGGACGACGGTGGTGATGGTACCGTCGCCAAAGATCCCGTTGGTCTTGCCAGCGACCGCTGGGACGAGGCTACAGGGGAAGGAGGTCGAGGTGATGAGATCGCGTGCCTAAGCAAACACCGAGACCTGGGACGCTGCACTCATCGAGCGCCGAGGTTATCGAGCATTAGCGACAGTCACGCCGTCTATGGAACAGTAGGTATTAGTCCTACAATGGAAATATTTGGTTTGAGGATGTGCTCACCCTTGGTAATTTTTTACGACCTGGACCACGAAACGATCAGCGCCGTGCATTTCTCGACACCGACAAGATAAGCACAATACGCACCTTGTGGTTCATCGTGACTTCAAGACCTACTGCGGCACGTTAGACACAAGTATGCGGTAAAACGTCGAATCTTTAGACAGTCGGATTGAGTAAGCGTTGTAAATCGCCTGGAGCGCGAAGACGGTGGCAAGTGAAGGTGGTCTCATAATGACATTGGCAAACGACCAACATGTGAATGCGTCTCAGCTGGCATCAGTGGTTTCGATGAGGCCTCTCCGGTGGTAGTACTCTGATTGTCGCTGTATGACGACTCCATGGGATCTTTCGGATATGAAAGGTTGGGTTGCTCGCCAACCCCGACCCGCTGCCCGGTATTTCGAGTCCCCGTTCTTCTACGTCCCCACGGTTGATGTGACTACGGAGCGCGCCGTAACATTTCCTCCTCCTCGCGTCTCCTCCTACTCCAGATATATCCTCTCCTCTTAGCGCAATTATACATTTGGCACCGCAGTGCTTGGCTGTTTGCGTCGGAACATTGCGCCTCCTTGAGCACGGTGTTTATGACCTAAGTAGTCCCAAGCTCATGCTCCGCTGCTAGAGATGTGAAGTTGAATAACGAGCCACTTCATGCATAATTATTGAGAGGCTACAGCCATACTTCGCATCTCATCCTGTATCGACACGCTATATTCTGGGACTCAGTATCTTAGGGTGGAGTGCCGTCCTTGTTGTCAGAAACTGGTCGGGCGGAGGACGAGAGTCTCGTCGGCCGACGAACTCGAGGCTGGAGCCAGCATGCACATCAATTGCGAGTATGGAAGAGTCAGACAGCCGAATTAGATGAGGAGCTTGCGGAAGCGAGCAACCCCCTGTCGCGACCTCGAGCGACGTTGCAAGTCGTAAAGAGCAAGTGGACAAAACCTCCACGTTCACACGTTCTCCTACATGTTTATGGTTCCACCCGGCCGTAATCGTCTATATATCTCTCCCCCGTCCCCGCTCGGACCACAATACAGGATTCGCGCGTCGAAGGCGATGACAAAAGGTACAGCCTTACAACCGAAGTCTCTTCCGACTGTCTTTCCGGTGCGGTTGGAGGACCAATACTTCGCAATTGCAACCCAGACTGGAGGAAGGCGGAGTCAGGGAAGCTTGAACACACAGGTATCAACCGCCTGAAAGCGCATCTCAGAGGACTTGTGTGAAACTAAGACCTGGCTTCCGCACCCTGGTGGTGAAACTCACTCTTGGCTCTGCGCGCTAGGTACTATCGAACTCCCTACTCAAGGACCGGCCTCCCTCTCAACGACCTTGCTGTCAATCTTACAACCTCGGCAAACCCGCTCCCCCCACCAAGCCCCGTACTCTCCTTGTTCTCCTCTGCTTCCAAATCGCGGCAGTTAGGGGCTTCAAACGAGCACAGGCGCGTTCGCTTCACCTCCAACAATATTAGGCACTGGACGAGGATTGACAAAGCTCTCGCCGAACAGCGAGCTCCCATGTGCTCAGAGACTACGCAACCATGTCAACCGCGAAGGAAGGAAAGGGAGAGGGGCGAACGGGAGTTGGAACCGGTCGGACTTTTGCCGTGCACGCAACACCGGAACGAAAACATCCTCATCATCCATGCGAGCATGTTGGTGAAGTGGTAGGATGGGACGGCGCAATCATGGTGGGGAAGGAACAGCAGACGAAATAGCCTCGGGTTCTACCTCAAAATTACCTTCGTCGACGCAAGGCAATTCCCACTCGAGCTGCTTCCCTTTTTTTCGTCGTCGGGTGCTTTGGGTTCCTCAAGATCGACGCTCAAAAGGTCGCTCCTAGACTTCCTTTGCCCGTATGGCTCTCGACGGTTTACACACCCAAGCCAAGCTCCGCTCAGACAGCTTTTAGGCCTTGATCGCTCTAAAAGATGCTACAACAAAGTCGACGCAAACAGGCATCACCGACGATAAACAGCAACCAAGATACAGCGACTGTCCCATTATTACCAAGTTTTCGCGTCGCGCTGCGGTCCAGCCGGACAGCACCGTCAGCGACGAGGACTCGCGGTTCGGTAGATACCTCACTCAGGCGAAGTGCAACGTGGCGGTGGTTAAGCGCGGCTGGTAGGATGATGTGGAGAGGGAAATATGTGTATTGAATACGGAATAAAGCTGCCAGTCCTCTTTCTTTTTTTCTTCTTGATACACATCTACGGACCATCCCTGAATTCTACGTTTTTGCTGTAGCTTACCTGTACTCGACCTGATTTTTAAGTTTTCTCTCTCCCCTGTGCTCAACTCTCTGAGCTCTCAGGCTACTCGCGTGCTACGGTGGCAGTGCTGTGGCGGTGCACTTTCCTTGCACAACGTGTCGCGTGGAACCGTGCAAACCGCCCATACTCACTCACTCACAACCATCACCAGCTCGTTGATACATAGGACGAACTCTCGTATCAATGAGCACGATAGGTTCCACTGGCCCAGCGCCACTGGTATCGCCAAATACAAGCTCTAGCAACAATATTTCTGCTGGTGTAACGACAAGCGTTCCTCCTCCGGGATTGAGCATTTACCATAACGTCTCGACAACTCAGGACATTATAGTAAACCTCATTAAGGTAAGGCTGTTAGCTGTATTTCTTGGGTCATCAGACTCTGACTAGTCCCTTCAGACGACTGCATGGACCGGAAACTCGACGAAGGTGGCCGCGGACGACCTACAACAGACCATTGAAAGTCTCCCAGTCCTACCGAGCAATATCACACAGGTCACAGCGGAGGTTGACGCAGCCGCAGAGAACTTGTACATGTGATTATCCCAGAGGTCTTCGTTCCCTAGCAAATCGGCTCACCCGCTCTCTCCTGCAGGGTCTTGGGTGAAGTGCAAGCGCGGCTAGAAACACTGTCACGCCGATACAGTACCAGAAGCAAGGGCTTACGTCAAAAGCTCACGCAAATAGTAGCTCATGGGGATCGTGATGGAGATCGTCAATCAATCGACGCTTGTCGGAACGACATCAAACATGCCTCGAATAGACTTCAGGGGCGTATCGATCCCCATAGAGTACGACATATGGAAATACTTACCTCCTTTCCCTGTAGGCTGCCATAAAATCCTCAAGCATAACCAGTATGTGGGAGTATCGTACCCGTCAATTGCTGAAGATAACTGGCTCGCTGGCCCGTTGCCGAGAGGGTTGGGTGGCATATAGGGGGGGAGTTGGGCTTGTAATAAACATCCACTTAGCTCGGTTGGTTTGGGGGTGGTGGTGTGAGCTGGGTGCTGCGCTAATGCACGTCCGGGACCCGAGGGCGGAAGGGATGAGGAAAACTCAAACCCGACCCGAAAATGCGCGTCGAGTGCACGGTTTGAGGTACTCATACCCGCCCAAAGATGCCGAGGGGCGCTGAAACGGTGTGTTGGCGTTGTGAGTTCTTGGAGAAAATGCATACGGCCGTAGGTGGTTAGGTGGGATGGGGTGAGGGGGGGGGCCGTGCAATGCGAAGCGCCGATGGATTTGCACGGTTAAGGGTGTTGTCAACGATGTTTAACGGTGTACTGTGCGACAGAGGGCACGAATATGGAGAGCTTATGCGACAGAGGGCAGATGTGACACGCGACAGAGAGCGTGCGAGATACGCGACAGAGGGCGTGCATAGTAATACGCGGCATAGGGCGTGCATGGTGCGCGGTGTAGAGCGCAAATGATATATGGCGGGTGTGTACACGCGAGGTAAATGCGATGGACTGCTTCTAATCGCAAAAGAATGATTCGGAGGGAGGGGGGATGGCGTGAGCGCGAGTGGTCCGTTGAGCGAGGGTGAACTCGGTGGAGGGATGTGTAAACGGAAGGCGTGGGAAGCCGACGGGGTACGCGAGCAGTTTCACTAACTGCGTCAGTGTGCGCGACCCTTCGGCGTCTCAGCCTCCACTCCGCCACACCAGGGACAAACGCAACAGCACCAAGTTCCACCAACCTATGACAACGAAAGCTGATTTGGATCGTGAGAAAAAGCTTTCTACGGCGAAGACGACATTCAAAGTCGTAGAAGCGCTATCTGGGGCGATGCCTGTAGTTGGAACATATGTTGGAGCCGCGGCGAAAGTCGGGTCTACCATCGTCGAAATGATCGCGGTGAGAGTTCTTCCCATAATCTACGCTAGGCTAGCTCTGACTCAAACCCCGATATTAAGGGCATGGACGGGAATCAAGAATTGGCGAATCGACTGGAAGCTCGCGTGACGTCCATTTCCGAACACCTCAAACACTTCAAGACCCGTTCTCGAGAGGATCAGAAGGCGGAGACCTGCAAGCGCGTTCAGGACCTACAGTGGTAAGCAAGCTCGCTGTAAACCTCGGGAAGCTTTCAATCCTGACCCCTTCCTTTGACAGCCAGTTGAAACTCGTCATGGAGGAAATGGAATCGATTCAATCACAGGGTGCAGTCTCGCGGGCATTCCTGTCTGTGGACCAAGGTGTCAAGATCAAGCAACATATGGATATGGTACGAACGACATGGGAGGAGCTCCAGGTTCGGACCTTTTTGGCTTATACCTCTGAGCTTGACTGAACGGAAACGTATTAGCTACTCGTTAGTCTCGACACACAGGATCTAATCGCCGAACTACGTCAGCAATATCCTAACGTTCATCGACTGCGTTTGCTTACCGCTTCTTATTAGGGGACGTCGAAGGCCAAAGGGAACGTCGCGAACTGCTCAATCTCCTTGGCGACGGGCGATATGGCGCTCACGGAGACTCGATCAAGAGCGCCACTTGTCTTCCAGGGACTCGGTTAGAGATTCTGGAGCGGATTGATCAGTGGGTCAGAGGAGAGGTTCCGGCCGACTCGCAGCCTACCGACGTGCATCACGGAGAAACCATCCCGAATCGCGTTCTCTGGATACGCGGAATGGCGGGGAGAGGAAAATCGACCATAGCCACAACCGTCGCGTACCGATGGGCTTTTCGAGGAGCCTGCGCTCTTTTCCACTTTCGCCGCGGTCAAAATGCTCAGGATCGCTCGCTCATCTGCGCGTTGGCACGCCAGCTTGGAATCCGAGGGACTCCGGAAATCAGAAATGCAATTCTTCAAACGATCCGAGACAACCCTGGCATCCTCGGCGAGAGATTAGAGGAGCAGTTCGACATCCTTCTTGTCCAATCAATGCAAGCTCTTCCGACCTCGCAAAACGTGTTTCCTACATTGCTCATCGTCGATGCCCTTGATGAGTGCGAAGATATCGATTTTGCCGTAAAGTTTGTCAAATTGATCGCCAAGCACGACCCGGATCTCCCACCAAACGTCAGATTTCTTCTCGCAACTCGTCCGGAAGCACCCCTCCTGCAAGCACTTCAGCCACGCAAGTGGCGCATGGAAAGTCTGGACTCGGTGCCAAGAGATAGCGCGCGGAGATGTTGGCGACCTGAGCAATCTCCTCGCTGGGGGTGATGAGCCGTTTCTTGGCCTCGAGGAAGGAGATGATATGGTCGACGGCCTGTTGGCTGCCCCTGCGGAGGTCCATGGGGTTGCACCCTGCAACGACGTTCTTGACGGCTTCTGAGAAGACGGCGCAGGTGAGGACGACGATGGTGGTAGTACCGTCACCGGCAATCCCGTTGGTCTTGCCAATGACCTCTGGGACGAGGCCACAGGAGAGGGAGGACGAGGTGATGAGGTCGCGCGCCGAGGCGAAACTCTGGGACCTGGGTCACTGCACTCATCAAGCACCTAGGTTCTCGAGCTTTCGCGACAGTCGCGCCGTCTATACAGCAGTAGACATTAGTCCTACACTAACAATATTTGGTTTGAGGATGTGCTTACCCTTGATAATTTTGGGGCAGGGCTGACATTACGACCTGGACCAGGACATAGTCAGCGCCTTGCAATTCTCGAAACCGACAAAATAAGCACAATACGCACCTTCTGGTTCATCATGATTTCAAGACCTACTGAGGTACGGTAGACACAAGTATGCGGTAAAGCGTCGAATCTTTGACAGTTGGATTGAGTAAGCGCCGGAAATGGCCGTGAGCTCGAAGACGGTGGCAAAGTGAGAGTGGTCATAATGACATTCCCAAACGACCAATGTGTGAATGCGTCTCAGCTCGCATCGATGGTTTCGATGAGGGTTCTCCTATGGTAGTACTCTGATTGTCGCCGTATGACGACTCCATGGGATCTGTCGAATATTGAAGGTTGGGCATCTGGGCATCGAGGGGAGCAGGTGGACGAAATCTCCACGTTCACACGTTCTCCCACATGTTCATGATTCCGTCCAGCCACGAACGTCTGTCTTTCCCCTGTCATCGCTCTGCCACAATACGATTTCGCATGTCGAAGACGAGGACAACAAGTATACCCACTCGATCAAAGTATCTTCAGACTGTCTCTCCGGTGCGATTGGAAGACCGACACCCTGCGGTTGCAACTCAGACTGGAGGACGAACCAACTGAAGCATGGAAAGCGTATCTTAGACGGGACTCGTGTGGGACTGACGGTAAGACCTGGCGAATTCAACTTGCCGGTGGAACTCACTCTTGGCCCTACACGATAGGCACGACCGATTCCTTTACTCGAGGACCACTCTCAATTGCGGCGAACTCGCTTTCACCGCCCTCGCCTTCGCCGACCAGTACTCGGGCTACCTCGTCCTGTCCTGAAAATCTCATTGATGTCTTCTGGCTCTACATATCTGTATATAGGAGCTCGGTATAAGTTTCGGGTTCCCCACTTTACCTGAATGAGACCAAGGATGATCGGAGAGGGTGTTAGATAGAGGCCTACGGTGTACTACTAGGTGAGTTCACAAGAGCGCATATGTCTTAGCACTCCATGCGCCGACTGATATCCCGTTGACACCGACAGAACGATCCGCTTATCCACGACCACGGTGACATGTACCTACGCTCGAGACCATTCAGGACAAAGATGCCCTAGAACGCTACTTCACTCTCCACCGAAAGCCGACGATTGCGGGTGATAACTCGGACTCGCTTCCTTCCTCGACTTTGTCATTCGATTGGGACGCCGAACTTCTCTCTTCCTCTTCTTCTTCTTCGCACTCGTCATCGGCGGCAGGTTCTTCCTCTTCTCACCCGTTGATTCACCTCCCGCACCTGCTCCGGATCGTCGGCCTGTCCTTCCTCGCCATCTTCAAGCACCTCTTGTCCAGGCGGAGAGTCTTACTCCTCACTACCGCGTCGGTCGAGCTGCAGGTCTCCTGGCGAAAGCTTGCGTTGACCTCGCGTTCCCGGATATCGTCATGGGAAGCGCAGGTGAAAATAAAGGCGGTGGCAGTGCTACCGAGGATGAAGCGGGGTTGGAACGCGACGACCGACGACCGGCGGTGTTAGGCCAAGTGGGACTCATGGATATCGACCGACTGAAAGCGGAATCTCAGACTGGGCTCGGGTGGATTGCATGTAAGTCGTGTGCACTACGCGTTTGGTAACGTGACAGCGAAACTGACTCTTGGCTCTACGTAACAGGCACGACCGACTCCATCTTCAAAGACCGGCCCGCTCTCTACGACCTCATCGTCGATCTGACTACGGCGACGAACTCGCTTTCTCCGTCTTCGCCTTCTCCGACCATTACTCGGCCTACACTCCTTATGTCAAGACCGACACTCTCATCAGCATCGTCCCCATCTAAATCGCCGCAGTCAGGGGCGTCGTACAAGCTCCAGCTTGTCCCCTTCACCTTCAGTGACATCAAACTCTGGACGAAGATCGACAAAGTCCTCCGCGAGTGCCCGGTACCCCACGCTCATGGGTCACACGAACACGGTAAAAGCAAAGAAAAGGAGAAAGCGAAGGAGAGTCGGAGCTGGTCGGATTTTCTACCCTGGAAGCTGTATACCTACGAAGACGTCTGCACGTCGGTGCCAGCATATGGCTGAAGGGATCGGACGGTAGCAGTGGGGTTATCCGCTTGGAAGAGGAGGATGACGCGATTCTCATTGGTCGAGGCAAGGCAACCGCCTCAGACGAAGCATCCAAGGCCACCACGTCACTACTCTCTTCGTCGACGCAACGAAGAAACCCACTCCGACGTGCGTCCGAGCGATCTGCCTCTTCGTCGTCCTCCGGCTCTTCAGACTTGTCCCGGTCCTCACTGGAACGACGGTACTCGGAGTTCCCTCCAGAGGTTCGAACAGCTCTCATAGTTCTCGACATACTACACACCCAAGCCAACTTCTAGTTAGACAGTCTACAGGACTTGATCGTTCTGAACGACGCTACGAATGGAGCGAAGTTGGCGCAAAAGGCATCAGTGGCGAACAATGGCAAAAAGGACGCGACGATTGTCCCATTATACCCTAGCCATCTTATCACGCTGCAGTTGAGCTCTCTCAGCGACCTGGACTCGCGGTTCGTTGAATGGCTCGCTCAGGCGATGTTCAACAGGACCGCGGTGGTCAAGAGAGGTTGGAGGGATCTCGTCGCTGCCATTGTAGGCTGGTAGGACGATTCCGAGAGAAAAAGGATGGGTATTGGATACGGACTCGAGTTGAGGGTTTCCTTACTTCTCCCCTTATTCTGGATACACGTCCACGGACGATTTCTGCATTCCATCTTCTTTGTAACTTATCTGTACTCCATTTGACTCATAGTGCATGCCTTGTGATCGTCTATGTGTTCGACTACAATGCTAGACATTAGGCGGGTAGTCGTCCGCCCGGAAGCCCTCCCCTTCAATTCGAGTTCACTTCAGGCTCAGAAACGCGGATCGTCTTAGCCACCGACCGCCGAACCTTTGGCAATCAGCAGCCTGGGTTCTGCGGTCGAGCCTCAAGTCCGAACGGGGCAAGCGCCTAAACCAATCAGGCGAACACGAGGCCGCCGTCTACCACAGAAACCACAACTGCATCCACCATAAGCACCTCCTGAGTATCGACTACTGAGCAAAGCTATCAACCTCTACCTGCAGAAATGAACAACAACCCAGACACTTCCGCAGGCCAAGCGCCCGTGACCGCACTTGACGTAAATATAGGGCAGAATCCCAACGGCGCGACCGGTGCGGACGTCAACGAAAGCATCTTAAGGACGAAGAAGGACATAGTCAAACTGATCGGGGTTAGTAAA